>JAIEZT010000198.1:1322540-1355040 GCA_019594935.1 Periophthalmus modestus | reverse complement strand
GGGGAGTGGGGTTATGTAAAACGTATAATATGTTATATGTAGTGCTTTAGTCGAGTCCCGGTTGAGTCTAAGGTAGTCCTGGTCTACATCCTGGTCTAGTCCTAGCTTTAGTCCTGGATTTAATCCTAGTTTTTTAGAAAGTGTGTCATTGAGGTAAAATCACACACATAATGTATAGGATTAAGGTTTGGCGATATCTCTGTACTGTAATTCCTTTAGTCCTGTATCTTGACAGCATTTCTTAACACCATTTATTGCTTACATCTTTTAAAATCCCACAAGAACGGGTCTGATTCACAAGGCCTAAGACGCTATTTTCAACCAACAAATCAATGCAGATATGTTTAACTGTGTGAAAATAGCTTAGCAAAACAGCTCAAAACGATCAGAAAAATCTCATAGCAAAACATAGAAGCATGGTGATAGAAGTCAATGGGAAAATGATGTAATCTAAACAAGACTATATCCAAGAATCATTTTGGGGAAAACTACAAAATGAAATATCAGACAGGGGGTAAAATATTGCAAGAACCACAAAGCAAAATTTGTCTTTCTCCATTACAAATATATTGTAATAAAGTTAACATACACTATATAAAAAGATGCATAGGCTTTTTTTTTTTTCTCCCTGTCTGACATGAAATCAGACTAAACTTTTCCTGTTTTAGGTCAATTAGGATTACCAAAATTATTTCTATTTGTTAAATGCCAGAATAATAAGAGAATTTCTCATTACTTTCTTCAAAGTCAGAAGTTTAGATATATTTTATTTTTTATTTGGTACCATTGCCTTTAAAGTGTATGACTTGGGTCAGACGTTTTGGATATCCTTCCACAAGCTTCTAACAATAATTGGCAGGAATGTTGGCTCATTACTCCTGACAGAACCCGTGTAACTGAGCCAAGTTTGTCGGCTGCCTCGCTCGCACATGCTCCTCAGGGCTTTGTGACGGACACTCCAAAATATTGACTTTGTTATCCTTAAGCCACTTTGTAACCAGTTTGGCAATATGCTTCGGGTCACTGTTCATTTGGAAGACCGTTTTGGGCCCAAGTTTTAACTTGATGTTTTGAGATGTTGCTTCAGTATTTCCACTTAATGGCCTTTCATCATGATGCCATCTATTTTCCTGCAGCAAAACAACCCCACAACATAATGCTGCCACCCCCATATTTCACAGTTGGGATGGTGTTCTCAGGCTTGCAAACTTTCCTCTTTTTCCTCCAAACATAACTATGCTCATTAGGGCCACACAGTTCAATTTTAGTTTTGTCAAATCAGGACATCTCTCCAAAAATGAAAGTCTTTGTCCCTGTGTGCATTTGCAAACTATAATCTGGCTTTTTTCTTTTGGAGTAATGTCTTCTTCCTGGCAGAGTGACTTTTCAGTCCATGTTAATACTCGTTTCACTGTGGATAATGACACACGCCTATCAGCTTCAGCAGTATCTTCACAAGGTCTTTTGCTTTTGTTCTTGGGTTGATATGCACATTTCAGACCAAAGCACATTCATCTCTGGGACACAGAACCCATCGCCGTCCTAAGCAGTATGATGGCTGAACATTCCCATGGTGTTTATATTTGCATATATTTGAAGAGACAAACGTAGAACCTTCATGCATTTGGAAATTGTACCCAAGAATGAGGCTTGTGCAAGTCCACAATCCTCTTCCTGATAGCTTGGCTGATTTCTTTTGACTTTAAGATGATGTTACACATAGAAGCAGTGTGTTTCAGGTATGCCTTCAAATATATCCAAAGGTATGTCTCTGACTTAAATGCTGTCAATGAGCCTATCAGAAGACATGAAATCATCATCTGGGATTTCCCAAACTGTTTAACGGCATAGTAATCTTATTGTAGGTAAACTTCTGTCTCTGAAGAAAGTAATGAAAAATGTTATAAAACTCCTTGTCATTATTTTGGTATTTAGCATATATAAATAATTTTGGTACTCCTAATTGACTTAAAAGAGGAACAGTTTAGTCTGATTTCATGTAGACCGTGAGAAAAATAAGTGTATATAGTGTATGTAAACTTCTGGTTTAAACTGTAGATAACAGCTAAAAAAGTACAAAATATAGAACATTCATCACATATAATTATGAAAAGGAAAATATTACCAAATCTTACCTTTTTTTAAGTCAATTTTGATTTTCTTCCCTCCCTTCTTATTGGTCAGATTTGCCAGCGTTGATGCCACTGGATTTGTACTTTGTGCTCTGGGAGTTGGAGAAGGAATAGTGCCACCTGGAGGGACAGGGGATTGCCTATTGGAAGACCCATACCCAGACTGGATCTTTATTTCCTGGGGTGGGTTCATAGGAGGTTCTGGGGTCTTGGTCTCTTTTCTTAGGTCTATCTTGGGTCTAGGATTTGGATCTAGCGGTTGGGATCCTGCTCTAGACCGGACTATGACAGGACTCGCTTTGGCGGAGGAGTCTTTACTGTCTGAGTTGAAAATGTTTCCAATTAAGCTTTTTTCATAGCGTGGTTTGTTGGCTGCAGGGAGGACTTCACAGCGGATTATTGGAGCAGACATGGCTTGACGAAACACTTCCTGAGATCTAGATAAAAAAGATAAAGATAAAAATGAAAATAAATAATGTACTTTTTAATAATATAGACACTAAAAAATGTCCATGTTTAGTTTTTTTTCTGACTTGATTTTGTGGGATTGTACCTGTGGTAAATATTTATCATAGTTTTACATCAGTTAAAAAAAGTTGGTAAGTAGAAAAATACAAGAAGCAGCACTGAGTAAAACAAAATCCCTCTACGTTATCCACACAAGGAAGACATTTTTCTGATAGTTTAAACGTCCATTTAACTAAATAAGGTTGCTGCCACTTATGTTTATTTGTCTAATCTAATATCTATTGTGTAATTTTGACAAGTTCAGCCCTTGATTACATTATTGTTGCTAGGTAACGGTTATGGAATTCCCTCTACGTATGTCACATCTGTTGCCTGTGTCCAACCAGGAAGTCATTATGAACTTCAACTGAATTTAAAAAGTTGAAAAAAATAGACGAGATTTTGAATAAAATCTTAAAGCTAATGATGTTAACTACGTTTTAGTAAAATGGGTAGTCCAACCTCATGTGCACTTTAAGAAATATGCAGAATATATCGCAATCCAATCAAAATCACAATTTGAGTTGGTGCAAATAATGCAGTTACTTAGATAATACAACGTCCTCTGCAAAGAACAGAATATCCAGTCTTTTTGTAGAAAAATCTTCACTTGTAATTTAGACATCTATAAACATGTTCTTAAGTAGTGATGCACACATGCAAATTTGACACCAGTATCGGATATTGTTGAAAAATTTGCTGGATTGCATATCGCCTTCCAAAAAGGAAATGGGCACATTTCCTCTGGATTTTGAAGATATGGACAAGCTCAGCATGGCCCCTATGCCACACACCGAGCCCATGGTGGTGGCCCACCGTCAACCAAAACTCTCCACTACGTCCACCAGATCACCCACCCTCTAAAGCTGACTGAGAGCCTACAAAGCAGCAGCTTTGTCAGTAAGAGATCTTAATGCGATCTCCATGTTGACTGCCTACCAAGCGAATTTCTTTGGGGAGATGGCTAATGTCCCTAACCCCTGTCACTGCCAGTGTGCCACAGATCCCCTCTGCTATGTGCCCTCCTCAGTTCAGTCTGGACCCAGTGGTGTTCCCTGATCGAGGATGAGAGACTTATAGAAATAAATAAACCGTCAACTGTCACATCTACACACAAAGTCGAGGGCGCAGCACTTTATTTCTTTCAAAATCTTTCACATGAGGCCGCCAGGGGGAGCCACTACTTCTTCCCTGCCCTCCCTGCACACTGTTGCGACTATCAGGCTGTGCATGCACAGTCCTTTTCAGCTCCATCAGCAGCCTGCCGTGCAGTGCTTTCAGTAACCCACTCCGCTCTGTATTTAAAGACAGAGCTGGAGGAAATGCACAAACTCAAAGTGGATGGTAAGAACTTCAAGCAGAGGCTAGGCTCCAATTTGCAGATTCAACAGGCTTGTCTCCTGCCAAGCTCAGAGACAATTAGCCATGATTCTAGCAGAGGAAATATCCTCTCTCTTGGACAAAAAGGTAGTGCAGATAGTAACATCGGATATGAAGCGGAGCGGATTCTACTCCAGGTATATTCTGGTTAGAAAGAGGGGAAAGGAGTGGCCTATACCCTATCCTCGATCTGAGAGCATTGAATTCATATCTCAGGAGATACAAGTTTAGAACGTTCACACACCTGGCCTTGATTCGTTTGATACGTCAAGGCAATTGGTTCGCAGCGATCAACCTGAAAAATGCATATTTTCATATCTCCCATTCTCATTTATTCACCTCAAAGAAACAATTACAAGTTTCTGTTTCAAGGTGTGACATACGAGTACACAGTTCTGCCTTTCAGGCTCTCCTTAAGCTGAGCTTGACAATGCTCGTTGCAGGCCTGGCCCCTGATTGGCTGGGCCCGAACACTGCTTGTCTGCCTCAGAATGTGATTAATACTATCCAGAGCATTAGGGTCACATCCACGAGGTCACTCTATGAATGTAAGTGGAAAGTTTTTAAGGATTCGTGCCTTAAAGTGGGAGTGTTCTCCTTTGATTCCTGCAGGACCTTATCGCGAAGAAGGCGGCATTCTCCACTACCTGGCTGCTCTTTCAGCATGGTATGTCGGCTTTGATGGCAAGACTGTGAGCCAGTATCCACTGGTTTGTCATTTCATGAAGGGAACCAGGACACTGTTGCCTGTGGCCATACCTATGTCTCCCTTACGGACCTGGCTGTTGTGCTTTAGGTTCTCATTGTCCATCTCTTTCAGCCACTGGGGGACACTGATCTGAAGATGCTGTCATTGGAGACTGTTTCTTGTATGCAGCACTGATAATCTCAGGGGGACCTTGTGCAGTGGGTGGCGCCTGTACCCAAGTAGGTGTGGACGCTCCCCACACATTTGCTGAGCAGCAGTGTTTGCACAGTTTGTGCCCTGTCCGAGCTTTGAGCGCCTATGTTGAAAGGACCAGATCATTTCGACAGGTGGATCAGCTGTCAGCCCATTCTACCAGGGGTGTGGCAACACATGGGCCTATTTCAGGGGTGTGTCTATCCAGGACATCTGTGCTGATGTTAGTTGGTCATCTCCCTTCACATTTGCAAGGTTTTATAGATTGGACGTCACGTTTCAAAGTTTGTCTAATGCTGCCCTCAGCTTGGGTTCTCTTGGCTGGCATCATGCAATAAGCTTGTCTGGCAATGCGGGAGTTTTCATATCCCATAATGAGACATCAAAATGAAAGCTATGAAAGAGAACTTTAGTTTACTCTTGTAACCCTGGTTCTCTGAGTAATATGAGTGAGATCTCACACCAGACCGCCCTTATTGCTGCTGGGGTGAAGCGAGAAGAATGACGGGCAACGTTGTGTTCGTGGCATTTTTAGGGGGCCCCCCAACGTCACGACATCACCACTGCCAGCCACTCAAGGCTGGCACATTGCTTCTGTAAATACGTGAGGGGGTCGATGCCATAGTGAGACATCTCACTCAAGCTACTTAGAGAACCAGGGTTACAAGAGAGTAACCTAAAAATAAAGGATAGGAAACTTAAATAAGCACTGTAACTTTACTGTAACACTGTAACTTAACTAACAAAATGTTGTCAAAATTAAGTCCCTTTTTAAGACCAAGATGAACAAAAGTAGTCTACCAACCAGCACTTATAAACCTATCAAAGAACAATGTAGAAATGCACTAGTGCCTTTTCTATTGTGGTGAAGCAGCTGTCAATTACATTGACAACATTTATCTTTCAAATCTCTAAGTTCCGCCTCACACTCTCAGTACAGCTTTTGTCTCACTAACTCCACCTCTCCTGAATTTACAAACCATCCTTTATCCTCTCCTATAAGACCCATTTAATCACATCCTATTGTTTTGTCTGTGGGGAGATGCACCTCTGATAGTAGTGTATTAAGTGTTAAATTGGCCCGCAGTAAGTACCGCCATCAGGTAGGGGCCACAAAGAAAGTAAATATAATGAGGGCTATTCTATTTATAATTATTTGTGTTGGTTTAGCTCTAATTTAGTCACAGTTTAAAATAAGTTTTAAAACAATTGTATTTAAATCAAGTCGTGTCAATACCTCACAAAGGCAAGTTGCACATTAGGGTTGTCAAAAGTATCAAAAATCCATTACTAATGGATACTAAAACGAGTATTGAATCTAGATACTCACTTCAGGTATCGATACTTAAAAAAAGTCACATTCACAGGACAGAAATGATCCTTTCCTGAACAGCTTTAGAATTATCTTGAGCTGTATCAGAACAAGTATTAGACTACGCAGACTAGCATACGCCCATGGACCACAATGGAACCTACCTGGACCACTGCGGGTCCAGTAGGTCCAGGTACAGGTGTAAGGCCATATGGGAATATGAAAGTACTACCATTTAATGTTGAAAATCACATTCTACTGTCTAAAGGAGTTTTATTAATAGCATTGTGGTATTGGAGTGCGTATTGATTATCAAGTCTATTCCTTAGTATCAAAATCGAGTTTGAAATTTTTGAAATATTTGTCTCATGGCACAGAAATTCCGCCAACCTCTGAGTAAAAATTCACTGTAGGTGTTCTTTTGACAGAGATGGCCCTGGAAACAGAAAGTTAAATCCATACTTCGGAAAATTCTCCATGGAGATAGATACAATACTGTGGAATATTATAGCTAAAGAAACAGTCAGGTTTGTGGAGATGCAAGCCCACTCACAATAAGGATGCGTGCTTTTCAGTGCAGTAAACACACTTTTTTTTGTCTGTTTTAGGCTAAAAAGTTACATATTGTGGCTTTGAGATATTATCAATATTATCAACACTTAAGCATTTTAGCGGCATTTGATGGGGATTTTTCACATTATAACAGATGTTGGGGTTTTTTTTTCTGCCAAAGGCTTTAAATGTTATCCTACATATAAAAAAGTAAAAAAGTACTCACTGAGCGAAGGTTTTGTCCAGGAGGGAGGTGTCATTGATCTGCACGATACATTCATCTTCTTGGAACAGATTTTCTTTCTTTGAGCGGCTCGTCGCCTCAATCCCTCTAATGTGCAGACCCAGAGTCCTAAACATAAAACCTAGTTTAATCCTAGTTTAGTCCTGCATATATTTTATATACATATATGTATGTATGTATATATATATATATGTATATATATATATATATACACACACACACATATATATATATATACACACACACACATAAACACACACATATGTATACACACACACACACACACACACACACACACACACACATACATACATACACACATATACACACACACACACACATACACATACATATACACATACATATATATATATATATATATATATATATATATATATATATATATATATATATATATATATATATACACACACACACAAAAATATTTATTTATTTTTTTATATGAGTAGGTTTTATTGATGTAAAACGTTTTTTCAGTTACCGTCCGCTGAGAGAGGAGCAGTATGGGACACAACATGAATCCCCAAAGGACCACGGTTTCCTGGGAACTCCACAGTCTTTGTCAAAGGTCTGAAAAACATGCAGAAAATATCATAGCACACTACTAGTAGTAATACAGTACTGTTTTTAAGAAAAGAAAGACAAATTTTAGATATGGGTATCGGCTCATCAAAAAATCTATATCAGACTAATCCTATAACTGAAAAAAAGACCAATATAGATGCCATATTACTGAGAGTATCTTTTCCAGACTATAGTAAAAACATGTTTTTAAGACATGTCATGGTATAGTCACTGTTTTTGTCCAGGTTTAGTCCTAGTCAAGTACTAGTTTTGTCCTGGTTTTGTCCTAGTTTGGTCATAGTTTAGTACTAGTTTGATCTCGATTTAGTCCCTGGGTTTAAGTCCTGGGTTTAGTCCATGTTTTGTACACGTTTAAGCATGGTTTAGAGTGGGTTTAGTCCAAGTCAAGTACTAGTCTTGTCCTGGTTTAGTCCTAGTTTGATCCTAGTTTAGTGCTAATTAATTCCCCAATTTAGTCCCTGGGTTTATTCCTGACTTTAGTCCTAGTTTAGTACTATTTTTTCACAGATTTAGTCCCTGGAATTAATCCTAGTATAGTACTAATCGGATACTAGCTTTATGCTGATTTGGTCCTATAGTCCTGGGTTTGGTCCTGGGTTTACTTTCACATAGCCCCCCTCTCTCTGATTTAAACCCACTATTTTAGATTGTTGTTGATTCATATTTTTTCTAGCAGCTGCCCTCATATAAACCCAAATCAACAGGCACAGGTAAGGCTTGGGTCTGCAGAGAGGAGAGGCGCAGGTGGCTACTTCATCCTTATCAAAACTCATCTCAAACAGCCAATGTAATCCAAAAGAACAGAGCAGAGGAGGGCATAGTGGCTGGTCTAATAATCCCATGCTCTTAAAAGTGAGCATAAACAAGAGCTAGGAAAACACAAAGAATTCTTTTGATATTGAAAGTTCAAATGAGAAGGACGAAAGAGACTGGACCAGACAAAATACAAAAGAACAAACAGGGATTCAAGAAATGGCAATGTATACGGGAAATAGGTTTGCAGTATTTAAAATAATTCTAAAAATATACCCTAGCTTCTGTTAGTGGATGATATAAGCAGTGGAAATTTTAGGTCCGATTTAATCTTGATTTGATTTAATTTAATCTTGATTTAATCTTGGCCCTGGCTTGGCCCCCATGGACTTAAGTCTCTGCTTCAGTCCCTGCTTTAGTCCGTACTTTAGTCCCTGCTTTAGTCCCTGCTTTAGTCTGTGCTTTAGTCTATCTGCTTTATTCTGTGCTTTAGTCTATCTGCTTTATTCTCTGCTTTAATCCCTGCTTTAGTCCCTGCTTTAGTCCCTGCTTTAGTCCCTGCTTTAGTCTCTCTGTTTTAGTCCCTGCTTTAATCTCTGCTTTAGTCTCTGCTTTAGTCTCTGCTTTAGTCTCTGCTTTAGTCTCTGCTTTAGTCTCTGCTTTAGTCTCTGCTTTAGTCTCTGCTTTAGTCTCTCTGCTTTAGTTCCTGCTTCTTTCTGCGCTTTAGTCTCTGCGCTTTAGTCTCTGCGCTTTAGTCTCTGCGCTTTAGTCTCTGCGCTTTAGTCTCCGCTTCGGTCCGTGCTTCGGTCCGTGCTTCGGTCCGTGCTTCGGTCCGTGCTTCAGTCCCTGCTTCAGTCCGTGCTTTAGTCTCTGTTTCACTCTCTGCTTCAGTCCCTGCTTCAGTCCGTGCTTTAGTCTCTGCTTTAGTCCCTGCATAAGTCTCTGCTTTAGTCCCTGCATCAGTCCCTGCTTTAGTCCCTGCTTTAGTCTCTGCGCTTTAGTCTGTGCTTCACTCTCTGCTTCAGTCCGTGCTTCAGTCCGTGCTTCAATCAGTGCTTCAGTCCATGCTTAGTCCCTGCATCAGTCCCTGCATCAGTCCATGCTTCAGTATCTGCTTTAGTCCATGCTTCAGTATCTGCTTTAGTCCATGCGTCAGTCTCTACTTTAGTCCCTGCACTTTAGTCTGTGCTTCAGTCCGTGCTTCAATCCGTGCTTTAGTCCCTGCATCAGTCTCTGCTTTAGTCCGTGTTTTAGTCTCTGCTTTAGTCCATGCATTAGTCTCTGCTTTAGTCCATGCATTAGTCTCTGCTTTAGTCTCTGCTTTATTCCATGCTTCAGTCTCCGCTTTAGTCCTTGCTTCAGTCCGTGCTTCAGTCCGTGCTTCAGTCCGTGCTTCAGTCTCAGCTTTAGTTCGTGCTTTAGTCCCTGCTTTAGTCCCTGCTTTAGTCTTTCTTCTTTTAGTCTCTCTGCTTAAGTCTCTGCTTTAGTCCATGCTTCAGTCTCTGCTTTAGTCCATGCTTCAGTCTCTGCTTTAGTCCATGCTTCAGTCTCTGTGCTTTAATTGCTCTGCTTCAGTCTGTTTCAGTCTCTGCTTCAGTCTCTGCTTCAGTCCGTGCTTCAGTCCGTGCTACAGTCTCTCTGCTTTAGTCTCTCTACTTTAGTCTCTCTGCTTTAGTCCCTGCTTTAGTCCCTGCTTTAGTCTCTGCCTTAGTCTCTGCTTTAGTCCGTGCTTTAGTCTCTCTGCTTTAGTTCGTGCTTCAGTCCGTGCTTCAGTCCCCGCTTTAGTCTCCGCTTTAGTCCGTGCTTTAGTCTCTGCTTTAGTCCCCGCTTTAGTCCCCGCTTTAGTCCCCGCTTTAGTCTCTGCTTTAGTCTCTGCTTTAGTCTCGGGTCAAGTCTCGGGTCAAGTCCTTGTTTAATCCTGGGTTGGATATTTTTAACCTCTGTGAAGAAAGTCAACAACAGTGAAACTGACACATCCGAGTTATTTACAGTAAGGAGAATCTATTATTACTTCATTGAACTACCCTAAGGTGTGAACTGTCCTGAATATGAATATGACTCAGGTGACCTTAGGTCAAACTATTTCATATTGTCAACATAAAGCTTTTGACGCTTGTAGACTTACAGTGGAAAGAGGAACCAAAACATTTACTCAAGTAAGAGTATTGTTACACTGTATAATATATAGGGATACACCACTACCGATACTAGTATCGAATATCGGTGCCAATACTGAAAAATTTGCGGGACCAGGTATCATTTCCACTATATTGGTTCAGCCGATACCATAGTTGGGCCTGTAATTGGATGTAAAACGCCTGTAGTTAAATCTGTCAACTGCTTCTTCTGTCTTATGCTTCTGTCAGCCGCTTCTTCAGAATTGAAGACAGATTTAACTTTGTGTAATCCCTCAGTCGTCCAGGTCTGATCCATCATCAAAACCAGATATGTAATAAGGCTATTTACAGGCTGGTATTGGCCTAGAAAGTCTCATAATGTTTGAAGTTGTACTTAATCAAAGCTGTTATCTGGTGGATAAATAACACAATTGGATCAATTTTGTAGTAAGTTAACTGTGTATTGATAGAAAAAAAAAAGCCCTTTTCAGTCTTTTTCAGTTTCAGGTTAATATTGTGTATCAGCAGATAGCAAAAGCCAAAGTATCAATATCGAAACTGAAAAAGCTAGACTGGTAAAATATCACTTAAGTAGCAGTAAAGTATCATGCCTGAAACTACTTTGAAGTACTTTTTTTAAGTACATTAGTAAATGTAACTGAGTACTACCCACAGCAGCAAATCTGCATCACCCTGAACCTAAACCAATTCTTCCTAATATTAAATGTCTCTTGGTTCATGAGTCCAAGGTGAGTACTATCTTGCATCATTACTGGGCCCTATTTTCTACAAATGTCCTTTCTCTTTCATTAACCTCCATAGGCCTGAGCGTAGTCCTGGTTTAGTCCTGGTTTAAACACATATTTGCATTGCTATTACTACATCTCCTGCCTCCTCACAGGCTTTCATCCTTCTCATGCTACAAATTGAATTCAAATACACAAGCGCACATTGCATTTACATCCATTACCGTTAAATTACAGTGGCAAGGTTTCAGCGCGCCGGGATAAAAATGCCAAATTAACTTTGGCTAATGGTAAACAAGTAGAGGGCAAAGACAAGCAAAGTCACAGAGGTTGAGATAAAAAATATATCCACATTTAAAGCAGGCCTATTTTGCAAAATCAACTTTTCAGAGATTTTAACCATAGTTCTTTCTCTTCTCATTTCCCCATCTCAAAATTGTATTTAGAGTGATTCATGCATGTCTGAGTAATATTTATTCTCTTGTATTCAAGACGACATACCCCCGTTTTCACCTCCATCAGTACACGCCCACTGTGATGCACACACTTCTTTTCCAAGTTTTATTTTCTTAACTTGGGATGCATGTGCGATTTGGCAGCATTGCGTTGTTATTTTGGTACAAATAAAAAAATCCACATCCAGATTATAACTATAGAGACACAAGCACAATATGTCTTCTTTAAATGTTAGTAAATGGACAAGAAAACTGGATATTTTTGCATTTTAACAAAGCAATTTAAAGGCACACCAAGCGATTTTTTTCTGGTGGAAGGTGGAAGACCTGCTTGTTTCCATGGAGATATTTTTGCTTTGCCTGGAATATTCCACTGAGTAGTGGAAGAAGGTGACGCCATCAGGCCAAGGTACAGGACAGATCTGTGGAAAGGCGACCCCGTTATAAACCAGGACTAAACCAGATCTAACCTAGGCCTAAACCAGGGACTAAACCAGGACTAATCTAGGAATAAACCAGGACTAAACCAAGACTAAACTAGAACTCTAGTCTAAATCAGGTCTAAACCAAGACTAAACCAGGACTCAGCCAGGTCTAATTCAGCACCGAACCAGGACTACACCAGAACTAAACCAGGACTAAACCAGGATTCAGGACTAAACTAGGATTCCAATCTAAACCAGGATTCCAGGACTAGGACTGAACCGGGTCTAACCCAGGTCTAAACCTAGAGAGAATGTCTGTGTTATAATCTCACCTGTCAGTAGTCGTAATGTTATGCTTGACTGGCGCATATGTAATTAACTAATACATGAAGACAAAGAGATGTTTCTGATGTGTAAATTTTGTCAGATTTAAATAAATAAATAAATAAATGGCATCGCAAACAGCCTCATTAAAAGTCACCCTCGCCTTGTTAGCGACGCAGCATGCTAATATGTAGAATAGCTCCCGTTTTCACATCCCACTGAGATACACAAACACGAAGAGGGAGGGGCTCTGTGGAAGCAAAGGGGCAGATGGCAACACTGCTACAATACTGTGGTCCTAACAAACTCAAGACCAAAACATGAAAAAATATGAAATAAATAAATGTCATTTTTGCTTCCTGGAGTGTCCATCTGGTGACACAGTCCAACTGAAACATGCAGGGTGGATCTTTGACTAATTTAGTTGAGTTTCTTAAATGTACACTTTGTAATTTTTCTGCATGCATCCATGATGTTATTTTCTATTATTTATATAGAACAGGTGTTTTTATTGCTCAAAAACACCTTGAAAAGCATGCATTCTTACTGTGAGGCTGTTATCCACCAATAACAAAAACTAAAAAAATAAAGGTCCAGATGGTAGCTTTAATGCAGAAGACTTATTAGATTTTCTCAAATACAGTTGGCAAAACACCTGCACAACAATTTTGCTACCCATTAATAAAACATATTTGAACTTTTTACAACGTTTCAAGTACATTGTCAAGAATAATCTATAGCAGGGATGCCCAAAGTGGGGTTGTGAGATTTGTACGCAGTATCCATTTTGAATCAATTTTACACTGAAAAACTTTTTATAGTTGCAAAGATCAAATCTGTTCCCCTAAAACCATAATATTAAAAAAACATTTAACCATAAATATCTTTGCTGATATAGTAATCTTACTTAATGTAGCACATAGTTAAAATTGGCCCTCAGCATGCCAATACATATTAATTTCAATCCACTAAAGAAAAACATTTCAGTGCCCCTGATCTAGACAGTCTTACATAAATTGCCTTTCTGTGCTGTACTGAGAGTGCACAGCCAGCTCAGTCCTTCTTATCTTGGCCTGCGTCATCCCATGTGTAATACGACAACAGAAGAACAGACTGGAATGCACTAGACTGGAAAGGACACTACCACAGTGTGTTGAGGGTTCATGTCTCCTGGTTGGCTCCTATACTTAAGTAAATAAACATCTATGGTAGAACCATTGGAGGAAGTACTCAGTTTTGCTACTTAAGTAAAAGTACAGATACTGGAGCAAAAAAGTATCACATGAAAAAATCTAATTATGTAAAAGCACTGAAGTACCAGTTTTAAAATGTACTTAAAGGGTAAATAGTAAAAGTATTTCACACAGATTTTAAGAACTAATATAGCTTCAAATGTAGTGATTTTGATGCAGATTTGTGCAGAATTTTGTTGAACAGAAAAAAAAATCTTTTAATTTAGTTTAGATTTGTATATTTTTGTTTGCTCAAACTATGAACGTGTTAAAATAAACCCTCAGCCTTTTCAGCAGGTCTCACGCTATATTAAAAAATACTTTTACTTTTCAGTCCAGTTCAAAACTGTTGTGGAGTAGAAAGCACAGATAATGCTCTAAAATGTAGTGAAGTAAAAGCAAAATGTATCCATGTTAAAATGTTAAATAAAGTACAGATACCAAAATATTTGTACTTTACTACTTTTAATTTGTTACAATCTACCACTGGTTATAACTCCAACTCTTCAAGTTACTCATGCTACTGCAATGTATTCTACAACATACAGTATAGAATTCAAAAATCATGTTAGAAGGACTTTGGACTTTGTTATTTATCAATAACTCAAATAATTGATTTTTTAAATATATATTTTACCAAATGGAGAGCTCAATAGCTTTCATTTAATATGTAAAACCCAATTTAAGCTCCAAATATCTCCCAGTCTTTGAAATATAAATAAAGACTCGTTTGCTTCCTGCAGTACCATCTGTTTGTGTGGTTCTATTGAAATACACAGCGCTGTTATAATGTTAGTCAATGGAAGCCACCATCTGTCACACTCTAGAATGGGACTGTTAGTTAATACAGGGATTAATAACTTTAAATGTCATTAGATTATGGTTTATTATGAGCATCACAGTGTATTTGAGGCAGGGGTGTGGTTACCAAGGTGATGGAGATGGAGCTATCAGTGCTAATATGACAGGTTTGGTTGGTTGAATTGTTTTTACTAATAATTGTAAATTTTTTCCAACCACTTTTATGTTAAAGACGCACTATGTAACTTTACTGCTTGTACCGATGGTGAAAATTATTGTTGCTTTGCCAGTATATTATAACATGAATGTCCCACAGTATGGCATTTAACACGTTAAAGATCAGATGGACACTAAGCTTGAGTATCAGTATGGCAGCCGAAGCAGCGCTTCATCTACTTCTGGAACAGGCGGAGTTGTTCAGAAGGGACACCGAGGATGAAGCATTCAGTGGATTTAGTGATTTGGAGTGAGACCGAGAGTGAACTTGTTAACTTGTTTTTTATGGTTTAGTTATCTGATTAACTGTTAATATCTTACATAAACATACCGGACATGTATTCAGTTCTGTCTATGCTTCATGTAGTCGAATAAATATGTGTTATACGAGTTTGACACATGTGGCGTAGTGTATTTGATTAACTGTTAATATCTTACCTAAACATACCAGACACATATTCAGTTTAATGTGTGTTACAATAGCATGTGTTACATTAGCTATTTAGCCTGTTGTTCTCCATTTTATTGTTATTATTATAACTTGCCTTTAAAGATAAAATGTCTGTTCTTGGTCTCGGATTTAGTCCGGAGTGACGTATAGTCCGGAAAATACAGTATATGATTTTCAAGGTTTTAGTTTTGCAGTAAAAACACCAGCAACTGAATAAACGCAAGACAGGTAAGTTTAAAGCTATAATGTGGAACATTCCAGGCAAAGCAATAACTTCTCCCTGGAGACAAACAGGCAGCAGACCTTCTGGTTACCAAGTTATGCAACACACCTTTAAACACTAAAAATGAATAAAACATCATGTAATTAAAGTAATAAACCTGTTATGACTTTAACAGTATCTGCATTTGTATTCATATGGATCACATTAAATATTAATCAGTGCTCTTGATTATGTGAGCAATGAGTGCAGCAGATGGGACAGGTTTTGTTATCCATACCCAAACAACTGTCTAAAACCAACCCCGACTTGCTGTTATCATGTTTTGTTTTTGTTGAAAAGTAAGTAGTGCATCTTCAATACACTAAAAATCACTGTCTCCACCTGATGACATCACCAATCAGCTTCAGTTTTTACAAACATTTACACTTCTCATTTCTGCTTAATCCATAGACAAATCATGCTATATTTGTCATCTACTTTATTAAAAATGAAAAAAAAAATGAAAATCTATTGTATGGGACCGCATACATATGAATGTAATGTTCTAACATCAGTAGTTAAAAAACACTTTCAAATGGTCCAATATTCACTTGTTTGCTAATTGTCAAATGCTTAAACTTAGGGTATACTTTGAGTATCCAAGAAGCTGTCATTTAGCCCTTCTCAATGTTAAGCTTTGAAGGCGCACTATGTAACTTTTCTGGTGGGAGTGGGGAGTCCGCCCTGTGCTTATCTCTGTGCTAATATTGCTTTGCTTGGGATGTTCCACAGTATGGCATTAAATGTATGCAATTTGCATTTATACAATTACAGATGTTTATGCAACTAAAAAATACCTTGAATGACATGCATTCTTACTGTGAGTGAACTCGCCTCTACTTGTAACTTGGCCTGGTGTCATCACCTGATGGTCTCCCTGAAGATTAATGCAGACCCCTCAGAAAATTACATAGTGCACCTTTAAAAGATCTGCACTGATTTATTGTGGAACTAAGAAAGGCTACAATTAAAAAAAATGTTGGCCTAAATAGGTTAGGAGTTATCAAGTTGGACATAAATACAATGAACTTCACAAACTTACTTTTGGTTTACCGGACTCATTCTGAACTGTTGCTCTTCCACGCGCAGTCTCTCCAATGCTCCCTTCAGCACATTGTTGATCTCCTGAAGAAAAAAAAAAAACGCCAAGTTCAATTAATGGGATTTAGCGCAACCAATTATAATCGTTAACGTAGCATTACATCACCTTTAGCCAAATTGTTGCCAACAGAAAACTAGCTAAATTATGATTCTAGAATTACTGCTACTAGCATCTAATGTTTTCAACCTGCAATGTGTCGCCTTGCATCAGTCTACCCTCTTCCTCTTACTCCTCCCCCTCTCTGGTCTTCTATTTTAAGCCATCAAAAAAACAACAGCCCTGTGGCTATGATTTAAAAGAAATATGCTAACAAATTGGAAAAGAAAAATGCTAAATGCTACAACAAGGCTATATTTTGGCAAGCTAGCTCTCAAATCACTTACGATAATACAGTCCAATTAGTGTGCTCCTAGCTTGTCACGCTTATTGTGTCGCTAATAGCCCTAGCGTTACCGCCCACCAGCTAGCCAGCGTCTTTGGGAGAAAAAAAAGGAAAAAAAAGCTCTCCTTTATTCCCAAGGGAAGTAAGCCCACTTCAATCAACAAAACCCACTTAAATTAGCATGTATTAACCGCTAGCAGCAAGTCAATACCAGCAGACAGAAAGCTAGCCAAAAATGCTATGTTTTAAGGTCTATGGAGGAATAGCGGTGACCCAATTTTGCGTGAGATTACCCCAGAATGAGTGCACTTGCGGGGGGTAGCGTGTGTGTTAGCAGTCTGGATGCGTCTTTTGTTATTGTGCATCATAGCGTTAGCAATACACAAAAGACTCTACCATATATCTCCTATGGGATGGAAAGTTGACAGGTAGCAAAATAAAACCAGTATTTGTTATCAGGATTTGAATGAAAAAAGACAAGACATTTCTTGACTAAATACCAACCATCAGTAAGTCACCTAATTTTCTTTTTTTGGTCTTGTTTTAGTCCTGGTTTAGTCCTGGTTCAATTTTTCTTTTGGTTCTAGATTAGTCCTTGTATAGCCCTTGTATAGCACTAGGATTCTTGTGCATTATAGGCTTGGCGACACCCAAACACGCCAACATGTACATCTACAGCGTATAGAGAAGGACTGTTGACAGGAACAAGAATAAACCAGTGTTTGTTGTCATTATATTATGTTTATGACAAAGGCACCTGTCTGTATCAGACACATTTGAACTAGGGGCAAAACAATACATTTGTTGGTTTAGACCCTGGTTTAGTTCCTGGTTTAGTCCCTGTTTAATCCTGGTTTAGTCCTGGTTTAGTCCTACTTTAGTCTAGTCCTGGCTCAGTCCTAATTTAGTCTAGTCCTGGCTCAGTCCTGATTTAGTCTTGGTTTAGTCCCGATTTAGTCCCAATATACTCCCGGTTTAGTCCCAATTTAGTTCCAGTTTAGTCCCGATTTAATCCCGGTTTAGTCTAGTTCTGATTCAGCACTGGTTCAGACGTGGTTTAGTCCTGGTTTAGTCCTAGTTTAGTCCTGGTTCAGTCCTGGTTCAGTCCTGGATTACTAAACGTACATCTCGCATGTTTTAAAATACTTGCCTTAATACCAGCGTGGTCTAATTCTTGTGTTTCACTAGACAAAAACAGCAGCTTGGAGGCTTTGCTCTCCACCAATCAGATCTCTCTTTTCAGTCTCTACCAGTCAGATCACTTCTTTTGTTCCTGTTATCTCAGAAGGAGGATGTATATCCCTCTCGAACATGTTATGTCACCACAGCACTAACCCATGACTACATACATTTGAATTATTGATAATTTTAAAGGCTAGACCGGAGAGATTTTGCAAGCTATTAATTAGATGCAAAAGGAATATTACCTTATATTATATTACTTTTGATAAATATTGTGATTGTGAACAATATGTTAAATAGTACAAACATGTAGTAGTTTAGAAGTTACTCTATATTTCAGGTCAACAAAAAACAATACATAATGCTTCAGTTTCATTAGCTGAATGCATGACAATTAATGTGATAGCACTGTGAAGGGAGAGAGACTTTTGAGCAACAAGAACAAAAGTGAAAACTTGTAAAACATGTTCAGTCATTGTTTTTGATAAATATAGCATTTTTAAAAAAAAAAAGTAATGGTGAACTAAATATGTATCATGAAAAAACCATTAGTGAAATGCCCCCTCTTTAAATTCAGTTGAGAGAAGCACAGACATCTCCATAAATGCACAAAGCGATTCTCTCTGCACGATTTGCACAAATAAAGAGAATTTCTGATCAAATCAGCAGAAGTTTCATCTATGGCTTCTGCCCAAACCACAATGTACAACCCATCCTGCTCCCTGGTTGTGATTGGATCAAACCAACGACTCATCTGAACTGATCATTAACTGCATTTAAAAAATGACCTTGTATTGCTCAAATGAATTCTCGCACTTTGGTATAATATTTTGCATATCCCATACACTAATTTTAATATAAAAATTACTTCTTTTTTTTTTATTAGTCATATTAAAATGTAGTTGTGCAATACATACATATCTGAACTTTTTAATGTATTTAATTTATAAGAACAAAATAGCAGAAATGTACAAATGAAACAACACTATAACTAGGCCTGTCACAATAATCATCATACCAATGTATCGTTCCATAAATGACATTTAATTTAATAATTTTTCGGCGTCTATAATTGTCATGGGTCTTCTACCACTAGTGGGAAAGTGTTATTTTTCTGAAGGCATGGTTAGTAGGGGTGTGCTAAAATATCGATACACCGATATGAATCGATATTATTAAAATCGATACGGTATCGATTCGTTGTTTCCTAGTATCGATATCGATATTCCCCCAGACTTTACTCTTTACGGGTGAAGAGAAGCGAGAAGCAAGAGAAACGAAAATGTCAGAAAAAATGTTTCAACCGCCTTCCTCCCTCTAGTTAGAAACATGCATTAATTAAAAAGCACTTCATTGTGTTTTTTAATCTTCAATTTAATGTTGTTTTTTTTTTTTTTTTTATTGTGAAAATTGGGTTGACCATTTAAGTAAGGTTGAAGGCCTTTATTTTTTTCTGAATCGTATCGTATCGATTTGAAATATATCGTATTGAATCGTATTGTATCGAAATGGCACTGTATCGAGATACGTATCGTATCGTGAACTGTGTATCGAGGTACGTATCGTATCGGCAGCTTCTTGGTGATACCCAGCCCTAATGGTTAGTCTGAGTGACCTCCCAGGTCCATCATGCTGACCACGCCTCCTGTCTCCCAGTGGTCTCTAGACCACACCTACATGTAAACTTATAAACAAGGTAAATAACATATATAAGTCGCTACTGTGGATATTTAAAAATCCACGACCATGAACAGACATTTTATCTTTAAAGACAAGTTATAATAATAACAATAAAATAGTCCGTCTGAAAAGTAGTACCACACGCTAACGTAACACATAGACAATGAACTGAATATGTGCCTGGTATGTTTGCATAAAATACGTTTAAAAACGGTTAATCAGATATGCTACACTAACGTAACATATGCCGGCTTGTCCTCAAACATTAGAGAGTTCTTTTCTCTGCTGTTTACTGTGGTCTTACTTCTTCATCACAGTTCACACTGTAGAACTAGCAAACACATCAAATATAACATAAGCTCTGGCTCATGTTACATATACACATAAAATTACATACGAACGCATGGAAAATATACATACCACTTTGGCCTGCTAGTAAACAAATCAGTCAACTGAAAACTTTATATTTTACTTTTCAATTGTTTCTTAAATAGTGCTCTGTTGAGTAAGACTTCACCAATGTAAAAGGCTGAACCGGAAAACAGGAAGTAGTTTTCACGACCTTAAACTAGACTTATAATAAACTAAACATTTACAGTTGTTCCAAATGAAAAATTATCACCTTTATTGTCTTATAAATGAAGGGGAAATTTAAATAAAAATGTGTAAAAGAATGTATAAATGTATAAAAGAAAACGGATCAAGTAAATTTTCTTACAGGTATTACAAACACACCACCGCCATCTAGTGGTCAAACAAGTGAACTGTAACATGTATAATCAACCATTACATAACACATATTTATTCAACTACATGAAGCATAGATAGAACTGAATATGTGTCTGGTATATTAACAGTTAATCAGATAACTAAAGCATAAAAAACAAGCTAACAAGTTCACTCTCGATCTCCAAATCACTAAATCAATTGAATTCTTCATCCTCGGTGTCACTTCTGAACAACTCCGCCGGCTCCGGAAGTAGATGAAGAACCACTTCCGTGTGCCTGTCATACTGGCACACAAGTATAAGTCGCACCCCCAGACAAACGTGCGACTTATAGTCTGGAAAATACAGTATTCTAGATCCCAGGCAAACAATGAAATCTTGAACTTTTTTAAATTTGTGTAAGGGTTGATGGCATCTTTATCTCCCTATCCTTTCCTATAGTGTCTTCTTTATCTGTGGTTTATGTCTACTCAGCGCATTGTCAGAGCAGCACACTACATGTTAATCTACAGACGAAGAGTAAAGAGTGTGTCCTCGGCCTTCACTGGAGCAGGAAGCAAAATCAATGAGAGGGGAAGACCACAGATATATCACTGTACGAGACTTAATTAGACCTTATCTGGATCTCTATACTCCAGACAGAAGACAGGACAACAGAGAGAGAGGAGAGAGAGAAGACAAAGAGAGAAAGGAGGAGAGAGAGAGAGAACACAAGATAGGAAAGAGCAGAGGGAAAGGAGAGAGGGAACACAGGATAGGAGAGAGAGAGAAAGAGAAAGAAAAAGGAGAGGGAGGGGAACAGAGAGAAAAGGGAATTGGAGGAAGGGAGGAGGAGAGAGGGAAGAGATGGAGTGAGAGCGGGATAAAAGGAATTGTTATCAGGACTATCTCGAGTCTATTGGGGACGTGCGTCTTGGCAGTCCAACATTTCCGTTGTGTGTTTCAAGTGTTCACACAGTGCATTTGAGTGAAGACAGTTTAAAAATTTGAACTTTTGTCAAAAATGTTCTGCACATCAGTGAGTTTCAACTGTCTTGTAAATACAGTCTAAGACCTTTTATAACAAAGACAGCGACACTATTAAATCAAAATATATACATATACATACGTATATATGTATATATACGAGATTGACGAGGTACAACACAAAATATGCTAGGGCAAGGGGGAGCCAGGACGCCAGGTCAGAGGGGAGTTAACATCAACTCCCCATCCGGAGATTGGGTACGAAGCCCCAATAAGCATTACGCTGAGCAAGGCAGCCACTGACCTGAAAGATAAGATCATGGCCCGAATGAACACAAGGCAACCCCGACACCACCTGCAGAGACTAAGTGAAGTACCATCTGAAAGTCTCCTAGAAGATGTGAATGCAGCATTGAGAGCGATCCCTACCTCAACCATCACAGAAACCAATGAGCTGATATACACTTCAGCAGCAGTGATCCTAGAGATGCTTGGATATAAGAGCAACCATGGGAGCCATGAGAAACAATACCCACCATGGAAACGACGGTTAGAGGCTAAAATCAAGGCAGTGCGGAGAGAAGTGAGCCAACTGTCAGAGGCCCAGAGAGGTGCAATGAAAAAACAAGTACCCAGGAGGTACAGCCAGATGTCCATACCTGAAGCACTGGAAACTGCCAAACAATGGCTCCAAGCCTTGGCCAGACGCCTAAAGAGGTACACACGAGATAATGAATCCAGACGAATAAACCGTTTGTTCGCAACACAATCGGCGAAAGTGTACGCCCAGGGGCAGACCCACCAAGGCTGGAAACCGAACAGTACTGGAAAGGTATATGGGAGAAGGAGGCATCACATAACAGCGATGCACAGTGGCTAATGGCTCTGAGGGAAGACCACAGCAACCACCCTGAACAGAATCCAGTCACCATCACAGTGGCAGACATCCAGGAAAGAGTTTCAGGTATGAAGAACTGGACCGCACCAGGCCCTGACATGATCCACGCTTACTGGCTAAAGGAGCTCACTGCTCTCCATGATCGCCTGGCAGGACAAATGAACCAGCTGCTAATGGATGGGACTCACCCTGAATGGCTAACCGAAGGGCATACGATCCTGATCCAGAAGGATCCCTCAAAGGGTACAGTTCCATCCAACTATCGGCCAATAACCTGTCTCTCCACAACATGGAAGCTCATGTCAGGCATCATTGCGGCTAAGATAAATGGGCATATGGATCAATACATGAGCACAGCATAGAAGGGCATTGGCAAAGACACCAGGGGAGCCAAACACCAGTTCCTGGTTGACCGAACAGTCTCCCGAGACTGCAGAACCCGTAAGACCAACCTGTGCACTGCCTGGATTGATTACAAGAAAGCCTACGACTCAATGCCACACACATGGATCACTGAATGTCTGGAGCTGTACAACATCAACAGGACTCTAAGAGCCTTCATTGCAAACTCAATGAGGTTGTGGAAACCCACCCTTGAGGCCAATGGCAAGCCACTTGCACAAGTGACCATCAAATGTGGCATATACCAAGGAGATGCACTGTCCCCACTGCTGTTCTGCATAGGTCTGAACCCCCTCAGCCAAATCATCAACAACACTGGCTATGGATACCCACTCAGGAATGGGGCCACCGTCAGTCACCTCCTCTACATGGATGACATCAAGCTGTAGTCCACACAGAAGGGGTCTCACTCCCAGAAGGAACAATAGCAGACATTGAGGACAGTTACAAGTACCTTGGTATCCCACAAGCAAATGGCAACCTTGAAGAGGAAACAAGGAAAGCA
Source organism: Periophthalmus modestus (assembly GCA_019594935.1). NCBI lineage: Eukaryota > Metazoa > Chordata > Actinopteri > Gobiiformes > Gobiidae > Periophthalmus > Periophthalmus modestus. Next base: position 1,331,779 of record JAIEZT010000198.1, on the reverse strand, counting down.
GCTACGGCCAAATACCTCAGACGAGTAAGGCAAGTCCTAAGGAGTCAGCTCAATGGCAAAAATAAGACCCAGGCAATAAACAGCTACGCCCTGCCAGTAATCAGATACCCAGCAGGAATCATAAGCTGGCCAAAGGAGGAGATACAGACCACAGATGTTAAGACACGAAATCTCCTGACCATGCATGGTGGGTTCCATCCCAAATCCAGCACCCTGAGACTATACACGAGCCGTAAGGAAGGAGGCCGAGGACTAGTGAGTGTGAGATAGAGGTGAGATCTTAAGCCCAAGCCCGAGCCCGACGCAAACCCGGCCCGAAATTCGGGTCGGGTTCGGGCCTAAAATGTCAATCATTGCTTCGGGTCGGGTCGGGCTCGGGCTTTTCTCTCGCTGACTTTAAAAAAAAAAAAAATATGATTATAAAAATGTATACTAAAACAATGTGTGGATACTAAACTAAGGAATACTTGTTTTTAAATAAATCATTTGGATAAAACAGAGAAGACGCTGTAATGTAGTTGCTATTTAACTAAACAGGAGCCGCAGAGCCAGAGCTCTGCGCACGTGAACGCCGCCCTCTTAATAATCTTCTCCTCCGCAAGTCCGCATCTATTTTGACCTGGTATCCCCAATATGGAGGAGCAAAAAGTTAAGGATAAACTAAAGACAGGAGAACTGAAAAGAAAAACACGCACCAGTAAGAGTGAGGTGTGGAAAAGCTTCAAATTGATTGTTGAAAATGCTACAGAAACTTGCGTTGGCTTCGCTGAATGTGTCAATGTGGCGCTTTGCTTTCATACGAGAGCAAAAAGACTGGCACCTCGACGCTGAGCAGCATTTAAACAGCTGTACTGATCGTCAAACATCTATATTATCATTTGTTTCAAAAAACGCCCCGGGTCATCACAGACAAGTGCGTGGACTTGTTATCATAAATCACCCCTCCTCCCCCCCTCCTCCTCACAAATAAAATATGAAATTTCGGGTTTGCTTCGGGCTCGGGCCGGGTCGGGCTTTAATACCCGCGGGCCGGGTCGGGTCGGGCTGTATTTTTTAGGCCCGATCTTACCTCTAGTGTGAGAGCCACAGTCCAGGATGAAACATCCAAGATCCACAAGTACATCCAGGACAAGGCCCCAACAGATGACGTGCTCAGTGAATGTCTGAAAGACAGTGGAGTGTAGAGGAAGAGGAGCTGGAGGAACCATCATGTAAGGACAAGCCCCAGCATGGGATGGACCACCAGAACATAACTGAAGTGGCTGATATCAAGAAATCCTACCAATGGCTTGAGAAAGCTGGACTGAAGGACAGCACAGAGGCACTCATCCTGGCTGCACAGGAGCAGGCCTTGAGCACAAGAGCGATAGAGGCTCAGATCTACCACACCAGACAAGACCCAAGGTGTAGGCTGTGCAAAGAGGCTCCTGAGACAATCCAGCACATAACTGCAGGGTGTAAGATGCTGGCAGGGAAAGCATACATGGAGCGGCATAACCAAGTGGCGGGCATAGTGTACAGAAACATCTGTGCAGAGTACGGACTGGAAACCCCCAGGTCAAGGTGGGAAACACCTCCAAAGGTACTGGAGAATGATCGAGCCAAGATCCTGTGGGACTTCCAGATACAGACTGACAGAATGATGATAGCGAAACCAACCCGACATAGTGGTGGTGGATAAACAACAGAGCAAAGCCGTTGTGGTGGACATCGCAGTACCAAGCGATGGGAACATCAGGAAAAAGGAGCATGAGAAACTAGAGAAATACCAGGGGCTCAAAGAAGAGCTGGAGAAGGCCTGGAAGGTGAAGGCCTCAGTGGTGCCCGTGGTCATCGGAGCGCTCGGCAGTGCCCCCCAAACTGGAGGAGTGGCTACAGCAGATCCCAGGAAAAACATCAGACATCTCAGTCCAGAAAAGTGCAGTACTAGGAACAGCAGAGATACTGCAGAGAACCCTCAAGCTCCCAGGCCTCTATATGTATCTATATGTATCTATATGTATGTGTGTGTGTGTGTGTGTGTGTGTGTGTGTGTGTGTGTGTGTGTGTGTGTGTGTGTGTGTGTGTGTGTGTGTGTGTGTGTGTGTATGTATGTATGTATGTATGTATGTATGTATATATATATATATATATATATATATATATATATATATATATATATATATATATATATATGTGTGTGTGTGTGTGTGTATATGTATATATATATATATATATATATATATATATATATATATATATATATATATATATATATATATATATATATGTGTGTGTGTGTGTATATATATGTTGTGTATATATATATATATATATATATATATATATGGATGAAGGATGAATGCTGTCATTGTGTCCTTGGGCAAGACACTTAACCCACCTACCCCAGCCCTTGGGACAACGGATGGAAATTAGCCTCTGGCTATAATCCGCCGTGTTTACGTTCATGTCTGTCATGTCATGTCCGTTCATCAACATGCACTGTCCCAACCACAATTATATATATATATATATATATATATATATATATATATATATATATATATATATATATATATATATGTATGATATATGTATATGTATATATGTATAACATACACACATATACATATAGATACACACACATGTTCTAAGAGAAAGAGAGTGGATATATGGACAGACGGAAGGGAGTAATGGCAGAAAATAAGAGGGAGGGAGAGAAGACAAGAAAGAGATGTGATGTGTTCAGCCCCGCTTCAGCCCCGCTTCAGCCCCGCTTCAGCCCCGCTTCAGCCCCGCTTCAGCCCCGCTTTAGCCCCGCTTCAGCCCCGCTTCAGCCCCGCTTTAGCCCCGCTTTAGCCCCGCTTCAGCAGTTTCAGCCCTGCTTTGGTCCTGCTTTAGCCCTGCTTGAGCCCTGCTTTAGCCCTCCTTCAGACCTGCTTCAAGGCTGCTTCAGCGCTATTTCAGCCCTGTTTTAGCCCTGCTTCAGCCATGCTTCAGCCCTGTTTTAGCCCTACTTCAGCGCTGTTTCAGCCATGCTTTAGTGCTGCTTTAGTCTTGCTTCAGCCCTGCTTCCGTCCTGCTTCAGCCCTGCTTTAGTCCTCCTTTAGTCCCAGTTTACTGCCGCATACAGAGTAGAAAAGAAGAGGGAGGGAGAGACAGTTGAGAGAAGACAAGAAAGAGATGTGACATGGGAGTGGAGAGGACAAAAGATAGAAAGAGAGACAGAGTGAGAGAATGAGAGAGAGCAGAGAGAGAGAAGAAAGATAAGAAAAAGGACAGGAGATAAGGGAGTTGTAAAGGCATGAAGTGGACCAGCAGAGTGGATTGATCAATACAAGTCTATCAGGACGAGGACTCAGGCTCGAACAGTGAGACAGTGAAGAAGGAGGAAGGTAAAGAGGGTTTAGGGGAAGTCGATACTAGGACAAAAGTAGTAGTTGTAGTAGTAGCAGTAGTCGTAGTAGTAGCAGTAGTAAAAGTGTAGTGTGTAACTTTTATGGTCACTGTGGTGTCATTACTTTTCCTAGAAATATGCACCTCGCACTTATTTGTACTTTACTACTTTAATGCCATAGTGTGGAAGATGTTAGGGAAGTAATAATATCTCTTCAGCAACAAGCATAGTAGTAGCAGTCGAAAGTAATAGTATCCTTATTATGGTTAATAGTAAAGGTAGCCATCAACAACAAAAGTAGAAGTTTAAGTTAGTAGCAGTAAATAAATGCAATACAGTATAGTAGCTATAGTAGCTATAGTAGTAATAGTAGTAGTAGTAGTAGTAAGCATAGTAGAAGCAGTGGTAGTAGTAAAAATAAGTACTTCCTTTGATTAAGCATTAGCATTTGTCTCACCTTTGACATAGACTGCAGTGAGTAGGTGCCCAAACACATCACATACATTTGTCAACACATGCTAAACATTGACAGAGAAAAATGTGGAGGGATGTGAATGCATTACAGAAAATTTATAATACTGGAATGGAATGGGGCGTGGCTCTAATGATTTATATATACACACACAGTTCATCAATTATCTATAGTGTTTTCACTAGCAATAAATACTTGAGGAGAGGAATCTAATACAACTGCATCAAATATAGATACTTGTGTTTAGTCCTGGTTTAATCCTGAGTTTAGTTTTGGGGTTTAGTTCGGGTTAATTGCTTGTTTCTTCCCATTTTTGTTCAGGTTTAGACTCCTGATTTAGACTCCGGATTTAGGCCCCGGATTTAGATTTAGACCCCAGATTTAGACCCCAGATTTAGACCCCGGATTTAGACCCCGGATTTAGACCCCGGTTTAGTCCTGGTGAAGTCTTGGTTTAGACCTGGTTAAATCTTTGGGTTTACTTCGAGTTCAGTTCCGGGATCAGTTGTAATTTAGTCCAGATTAAGTCCTGGTTTATTTATTTTATTATTTATTTATTTTATTATTATTATCATTATTTTTCTTTTAGACCCCGGTGTAGACCCCGGTGTAGACCCCGGTGTAGACCCCGGTGTAGACCCCGGTGTAGACCCCGGTGTAGACCCCGGTGTAGACCCCGGTGTAGACCCCGGTGTAGTTGTGATTTAAGTCATTTTAGCTCATAATTTTTGCAGTGTATTTTGAGTCCTGGGGTAAATAAAGTCTAATGTACAGTGGCCTGGTTGGACAAAAAGTACGGCTCTTGAAAGGCTTACAAAGTGTAGCCTCCAGGTTCAAATGAGACCAAAGACGAGAACGCACTTTAGAAACATGCGTTATGGACTTGGTATTTCCTTCCTTTTCAGACATTGTGGAGTCTCTAAAACAACTGCAAGTTTACTTAAACTTGTGGTTGGTGTGCTCTATAGTTATAAGCTATGACACCCGAGGATCATTATGTTCTAATTTACACATTTTAAAACGTAATTTTCATCTAAAACTATTTAATAAAAAAACAAGTGCACTTCAATGGGAGCTGACATTACCATAAATCACAACAAAGAGTCGGCACCTCCAATGGATAGTGATGTGACACTGCCAAATCCTACGCCTATCACCGATTAAGAAAATAAAATTGGAGAACGAAGTAAGTACGTCACAGTGGGCATATACTGGTGGAGGTGAAAATGGAGATTGAGGTCTCTTGACAATAAGTGATTAAACATTACTCATGCGCAAATCACTCCAAATACAACTTCACAGGGTCAATGACAAGGAAACGAATACAACATGGTTAAAAGCTCTGAATTGCTGAATACGTTTGCTTTAAAATAGTCTTACTGGTTCAGAGGTCCCCACACTATGGTCATCTGGAGGGGTTGTGGCTCTGATGATGGCGTGCGGAGCCAAGACAGAGTCACTGCAGCTTCTCACCAACAATGGAGTGTCTATGGAAGAAGAGGGGTAACATTAGTATTAATACATGATAATACATATTTTTATCTAATTTATGCATGTTAAAAGGTACACTATTCATCGCCGCTAAGGAGATGAAACTGGCTCTATTAGACTTTAATCTGAGCTTTATTTTAACACAGTCTGACCATAAAGAACTGATGTAGGTGAAACTGCAACAGGTGAGCTGATTTGTGCGGTTAAACAAGTCTCACACATAAAATTACAGTCACAAGCTAGCTAGCATTAGCCAACAGTTTTTCAGTTAGTCACTCTCAGGTTTTTGTTGAAAATGAAACTCCTAAACAGGACCATGAACACTCGGATTGATCACAGGCTCCTGAAAATGTGCTCTTTATATCAATTTTGTATGTTTTCTTGAGTTTTCAAATGATCTTAAACGTTTTTGACCAAGTTTGTCAATATGTGCATTGTGTCACCATGGTAACTGCTGAACATTCCACTATAGAGAGGCATGTAGAACACCCTCGGTGTGATGTCACAGCAAACTATCAATACAGCACTTAACTTATCCTCCTGCATTTATTCAATTCCAGGTGTTTTTATTAATCAAAAATACCTTGAAAATATAAAGATAAATTATCTCCTTTGGGCAAATAATGCCATACTATGGAAAATGCTTGGTGAAAGTGTATGGACTTCAAAAACATGGAAGAGGACCATCTCATCACCAGGGAGTACAGAACATTTAGAGCTCGGCAGAGGATATCAGACTACCATATTTAGTATAGTATAAGTTGCACTAGCAAAAAAATAATGTTTCAAAATCTGAGACCAAGAACAGACATTTTATCTTTAAAGGCGAGTTATAATAATAATAAAATAGAGACCAACAGGCTGAAAAGCAGTACAGCACGCCAACGTAACACATAGACAACAAACTGTCTGGTATGTTTATGTAAGATATTAACAGTTAATCAGATAACTACGCTAACGTAACATATACCGGCTCGTCCACAAATACGAGAGACACGAGAGTTCTTTTCACTGATGTTTACTGTGGTCTTACTTCTTCATCACAATTCACACTGTAGAACAAACACATCAAATATAACATAAGCTCTGGCTCATGAAACATATGCACACAAAATTACATATGAACGCATGGAAAATATACATACCACACAATATACATACAACAAGTTTACTCTCAATCTCACTCCAAATCACTAAATCCAATGAATTCTTCATCCTCTGTGTCACTTCTGCGCAACCCCGCCTGGTCCGGAAGTAGATAAAGCGCCATACTGGTAAACAAGCCAAGAGTGCCCTCACACAGCAGTCAGTGAGACAATAACAGTGACGAGAAAAAAATTTCCTAACGCATTCTAAGCAACCTAATTATTCACCACAATGAGTTTATAAGTCCATTTCACAACTTTCACTTTCAGAGATCAGACCGGAGTTTTGCTATCACAGTAATGCTGCAACTAGCATGCCAACAGTGCACCAGCCTTACTTCCGGACAATAAAACACTGCAGACAGAACACAGTGGTCTCATGTTGATTTGACAAGCTGTTTACACAATATGTCTGTACTGTTGAAGAAGAATTTTGACTTAATTACATGAAAAAAAAATGGTACAGTCCATTAAACTTGGTGTAGAAAGTATATTCGAGTATCTTTAAACCACAAACAAGCAATAATTAAGTCAATATATTGTTTTCAAATCCATTTCTGCAGCTCTATCCTCCCACTCATTTTAGTGCATCGTTATTAGACACGTGTTGACCTGTACCGCCCACACAGAGAGCAGAAAAACAGTCCACAGCCCCCACAGGAGCATGAGGGCAAAATCTACATTCATTTTATATTATCATGAGAACTACACAAGCTATTTAATATGTGTGTCTTACTGTAAGTTCCCTTATTTACAAGAATACATGCAGATGGGTTTTAGTGCAGAGAGGTGATAATACAGGTGACAAAATAGATTATCGTAGAAGTAGTAGAACTCAAATACAGGCAATTCTGTTTCATTTTGGTGTAAAAACCTCCATTGTTGCAGGTTAGATTAAATTAAGCTGTTTAAAGGTTCTGATAGAGGGTACGTGGCCTCAGCATTGATATGAAGTTACAGGTCAGATATGTCTGTCGCCCCCAGTAATCATAATTGTAATTCATTTTCTGTTTTCAGGTGCCATTTTGAGTACTTTTGACTAGAGCTGCAACGATTGATAGACTAATCATGATGAGTAGACTTTAAAAAATAATCACAATCGTATTTACATAATTGGAATTGTTATGTGGTCTAAACAGACTATAACACATGAAAAGAGTGTTTACAACAAAGACAGCTGCATTATTAAGTCAAAATATAAAAAAATAATCATTTCTTTTTTTCATTTAATGTACACTTTTGTGAATACAGTGTTCCCTCGCTTCCCTAATGTTCTTTTTTCCTGCAGTCACTGATCCACAAACTAAAGTAGACTCCATCCGCATGGTTACAGAACTTTTTGCTCCTTGTTAAAACTTACTCTGCTGTCATCCTCATGTAATTTTCCTCCTTCTTTTTGTTGTTTCACATGTAAAGTCTCTCGTGCACACACGTCCAGAGTGTCCACAACACGTGTCGGAGGCGTTTGTCCTCAAATACAAAGGTGTCCAACGTGATTGTTTCAGAGTCACGCTGCAGCATCGAACATTTTAGTAAATTTGGCTGAACGCATTCTGTACTGTACAGGAGACACGGCACCTCCTTTAGCCAATCAGGACGCAGAAAACGCGCCTTCATAATCTGTAAAAAAAAAAGCACGCAAAACTGCACTAGTGGTCCCTCGCAAATGAACGTTTTTGAGCTAATTTTTCATATTACTACATGGGATACCTGCGGCTTAAAATCCGGTGAGGCTTGTACAAGTTTTTCTTTCTAAAATTAAAGCATCAGGCTTTTAATCAGGTGTGCTCTGTAGTCTGGAAAATACGGTACACTAAAGTCACTCTCTCAACCTTGTCTGCAGTGTTCACAAAGACACATTGAACACTAAACATCCAAAGGCACTCGTAGAGACCGCAACGGACGCTCTGGACGCGTGTCCACAACGCTCTTCGAAGGTGTTTGTCCTCGAATGCAAAGGCATCCAACGCGTTCTTGGTGCCTTGGTGTTTCAGTCACACTGTTAGCATTGAACATTTTGGTAAATTTGGTTGAACGGATTCTGTATTGTACAGGAGACACGGCGCGTCCTTTATCAGAACACAGAACACGCGCCTTCATACACTGTAAAAAAATTTTTTTTTAAAAAGCATGCAAAACCGTACTAAAAAAAATCCACGAAATAGCGAGACCGCGAAAAGTGAACCGCGATATAGCGAGGGAACTCTGTATTATGTTTTTCAACTTTTGTTTGGTTAAAAATATGACATTTTTAAAAAAATTGCTTGACTAGTTGATTGATCGTAAAAATGATCACTGACTTGTCGACTACAAAAATAATCGTTAGTTGTACAGGCCCGTCAACAGAAATTTTGGGGAGTAGAAGAAATAAATAAAACAAGAGGAATGACTGTGGATTTGTGACTGTCAACACCATGGAACATAGCACTCTACCAGGTCTGCCTTTTTTTTTTTTTTTTTTTTAATCACTATTATTTATTTATTTTTTTTACCATAATTTCTTTTTTCCTTCCCTTCAATTTCAACATGCTTTAGTTACACAAGAATTCTTTGTTTATTTTTCTTTTTTTTTTTGTCTTGTCTACAAACTGTTCCTTTATATCTTCTGTTGTGTTATTTGAATCAGTATGTCTTGTTATTAATATGTCTTGGACCTACAATCTTGTATTCAAAATACTTTACCTGTATGTCTGGCTGGCTTTAAATATATAAAAAAGAAATGCATTAATTAAAAAAATAAAAAAAAATTTAAAAA
>JAIEZT010000198.1:1142540-1320040 GCA_019594935.1 Periophthalmus modestus | reverse complement strand
ATGAAAAAAAAAAAATGGATCAGTGCATCCTTAGTTCATTTGGGATCTTCTTCTTTGGCTTCCACCCAAACTATAATGTTGCTCTGTGATTGGTCTAGTCTCCAGCCACAAGCGCCCGGAAACTTATTTAAGTTAAAACTTTCCATTTCCACAGAATCATAAAGGGGGTATGTCACCTCCAGAAAGTTGCATACTGTACCTTTCATAATTGCTCCAACTAAAACTGTGATTAGGATTCAGTTGAGAGTTGTGATTATGTGTGTGTGTGTGTGTGTGTGTGTGTGTGTGTGTGTGTGTGTGTGTGTGTGTGTGTGTGTGTGTGTGTGTGTGAGTGTGAGTGTGTGTGAGTGTGTGTGTGTGTGTGTGTGTGTGTGTGAGTGTGTGTGTGTGTGAGATGGTCTGGATGTACTGGCTAAAGAAGCTCACTGCTCTCCGTGAGCACCTGGCAGCACAAATGAACCAGCTGCTAATGGATGGGACTCACCCTGAATGGCTAACTGAAGGGCATACAATCCTGATCCAGAAGGATCCCTCAAAGGGTACAGTATCATCCCACTATTACTATGGCCAATAACCTGTCTCTCCACAACATGGAAGCTCATGTTCATGCATCATCGTGGCTAAGATAAATGGGCACATGGATCAATACATGAGCACAGCACAGAAGGGCATCGGCAAAGACACCAGGGGAGCCAAACACCAGCTCCTGGTAGACCGAACAGTTGCCTGAGAACCTGTGCACTAACTGGATTGATTCCAAGAAAGCCTACGACTCAATGCCACAGACATGGATCACTGAATGAAGGCTTCACTGAAAACTCAATGAGGTTATGGAAAACCACCCTTGAGGCCAATGACAAGCCACTTGCACAAGTGACCATCAAATGTGGCATATACCAAGGAGATGCACTGTCCCCACTGCTGTTCTGCATAGGTCAGAACCCCCTCAGCCAAATCATCAACAACACTGGCTATGGATACCCACTCAGGAATGGGGCCACCATGAGTCATCTCCTCTACATGGATGACATCAAGCTGTACACTAAGAATAAGCGAGACATCGACTCACTGATCCACATCACCAAGATCTACAGCACTGACATCGGAATACGGGCTTGAGAAGTGTAGCTGGATGGTGACAAAGAGAGGGAAGGTAGTCCACACAGAAGGGGTCTCCCTCCCAGAAGGATGGAAGGAAGAGGAAACAAGGAAAGCAGCTACGGCCAAATACCTCAGACGAGTAAGGCAAGTCCTAAGGAGTCAGCTCAATGGCAAGAACAAGGCCCAGGCAATAAACGGCTACGCCCTGCCAGTAATCAGATACCCAGCAGGAATCATAAGCTGGCCAAAGGAGGAGATACAGACCACAGATGTTAAGACCCGAAAGCTCCTGATCATGGATGGCGGGTTCCATCCCAAATCCAGCACCCTGAGACTATACACGAGCTGTAAGGAAGGAGGACTAGTGAGTGTGAGAGCCACAGTCCAGGATGAAACATCCAAGATCAGTAAGTACATCAGGGACTGTGGTCCAACAGATGACGTGCTCAGCAAATGTCTCAGAAAGTGGAGTGCAGAGAAGAGGAGGTGCTGGAGGAACCATCATGGAAGGACAAGCCCCTGCATGGGATGTACTACCAGAACATAACTGAAGTGGGTGATATCAAGAAATCCTACCAATGGCTTGAGAAAGCTGGACTGATGGACAGCACAGAGGCACTCATCCTGGCTGCACAGGAGCAGGCCTTGAGCACAAGAGCAATAGAGGCCCAGACCAAACCAGACAAGACCCAAGGTGTAGGCTGTGCAAAGAGGCTCCTGAGACAATCCAGCACATAATTGCAGGGTGTAAGATGCTGGCAGGGAAAGCATACATGGAGCGGCATAACCAAGTGGCGCTAGTGGCATAGTGTACAGAAACATCTGTGCAGAGTACGGACTGGAAACCCCCAGGTCAAGGTAGGAAACACCTCCAAAGGTAGTAGAGAATGATCAAGCCAAGATCTTGTGGGACTTCCAGATACAGACTGACAGAATGGTGGCAAACCAACCAGACATTGTGGTGGTGGATAAACAACAGTGAAAAGCTGTTGTGGTGGACATCGCAATACTAAGTGATGGGAACATCAGGAAAAAGGAACTTGAGAAACTAGAGAAATACCAGGCGCTCAAAGAAGAGCTGGAGAAGGCCTGGAAGGTGAAGGCATCAGTGGTGCCCGTGGTCATCGGAGCACCCGGGGCAGTGACCCCCAAACCGGAGGAGTGGCTAAAGCAGACATCTCTGACATCTCAGTCCAGAAAAGTGCAGTACTAGGACCAGCAAAGATACTGCACAGAACCCTCAAGCTCCCAGTTCTCTGGTAGAGGTCCCGAGTGTGGAAAAAGACAGGATGTGACCACCAGTGGAGGGTGAGGAGGAGATTTGTTACATATTCTGAGCAAATCAGTTTCTGCTTGTACTATTATTAATAATAGTTGTAGCAGTAGTAGTAGAAGCAGTGGTAGTAACTGAAATAATCCAGCCTATATTCATCCACTAGCTGTTGTTTAGTCCCCTGCCCACATGTCCATGTCCTCTGTGTAAATCTCTTGTCCTGAAGCCTGGGGGCTGCAGCCGCTCTTGTTTTCCCCCTCGATCGATGCTCCGTTTGGGACACAGGCGATAAGGACTTCCCACTCCCCAAGACATGTCCCCTGCTCGTGTGGAGGAGTGGATCAATGTGCTCCTAATCATCCCACAGGGGCCACAGCTAGACCAGGTCAGTGCTGTTCAAATGGGAGGTAGCCATAGTATTGTATGTAGTAGGGGTAGTACCAGCTTTAGCAGTGGTAGTAGTAGGAATATTAAAAGTATTAAGTAATTATCTTTTATTAGTAATCATGAGTTTTAAGATTACTAGTGGCATTTGTTATTATGGTTGTAGTAAAAGTATTAGGACTAGTACTAGCAAGTACAGGTGGTGGTAGTAGTAGTATTAGTTGTAATAGTAGGTGTAGTTATAGTGGTAGTTGTAGCTGGTGTACTAGTCATGGGATTTATGTAGTAGTAGCAGTAGTAGTAGTAGTAGTAGTAAAAATAGTAGCAAATCATTGTAGTACATGTACTAGTACTGGTAATAGTAGCAGTAGTAATAGTAGTTTTGAGAAATTTATTTGGGTTTTTATGATATAACAAAACAAAACAACACACCTTGTGCATACTTTTAAGTGTTTTGCGTAGGGACACAACAACAGAAGGGCTTGGAGATTGTAATTTTTTAAAATTTATTTACCACCTACTCAGGCTGATCTTATGAGCCAATTAAAACTAAAATGGGAAATGTGTTTTGTAATGTATTACCAAAGGAATTTCTGTACTTAAAAGTCTGTTCAAATTAACTAATACATTTCAGCAGCACTAACTTTACTGGTGGGGTGTTTGCCGTCTGCTTGTTTCCATGGAAATGTTATTGCGTTGCCAGGAACTTTCCACATTAAACTTATCCATCTTGCATTTACTCTTTTACAGGCAATTTGTCACAAAAAACACTTGGAAAAAAACATGTGTTGTTAAAATGAGTGGGGTTGCCTCTCCCGAGATCTGACCAGGTTAATGATAAGTCAATGTCACCGTGTGGAACTCCCAAGTAACTCAATAAAAAGGTGTACCAAGGTACACATTAGAAAGCATATGGATTGCTCTGGAAACAAAAAGAAACATCTAAAACTATGAAATAATAATAATATCATTTTGTACGTCAATGGATTAATTCTGTCATGTTTTATGGTGGAATATTCACAACTTTATTCACATCTTTGGGTGAAAAAAACAAAGTTATAAAAGTGAAGACAGTCTCCATCTGCTTAACTGTGAACAAATGATTTGTAGACCTTGTATCATTTTGTCACGTTTACAAAGTGTTGATTAGATGATGTTGGTGTTGGGGTATTTTTACATGAACATACGGTTTCTTTTATATTCACTATCCATCCTCCATAGATGTTTTCAGTATTTAAACTAGAAAGTTTTATTGTCAAAATATTTGCACAGCCACAGGCAGGGAAAAGCCAGGAACAAACAAGAACTAAACCAAGACTAAACCAGAACCAAACCAGGACTAAACCAGGACTAAACCAGGACTAAACCAGGACTAAACCAGGACTAAACCAGGACTAAATCAAGACTAAACCAGGACTAAATCAAGACTAAACCAGGTCTAAACCAGAACTAAACCAGAACTAGATAAAGAACAAACCTGGTCTAAACAAATAGTTAACAAGGACTAAAGCTAAATAACTTTCTGTTAGATATGGAACCACTACTGATCAGGTGTAACAGAATGCATTGGTTTTAAACATATTATAGAAAACTAACTTTTTTAAGCTTTTAAACCCATTTAAAACATTAGCTGGAATTGTATTTCGGTTAATTCATGCTTGTTTCAGTAATTCTGTTCTTCTGACTCAGCAACAGCATCTCACAAAAACACCTGGTTTCAAAATTACCAGATTTGTGATGCCATAGGTACAAAATGGAGGATTCCTGTGCTGTTTTAAATCACTGCTAAACTCGTTCTGAGTTGTTATGGATTTTTTTAGCCGATACAAACCAATATTTTGCTTATTGCTGTGTCCAATAAGCAATATTCACTGATACTGATATTTAGCTTTTAAAATAATCAAAAATCAATCAGTATCTGCCGATACCAATACTGGACAAGATATATCTCCCATCCCGCCATCAAATCACATTCATGACAAAGGCATGTGCTTATACTAGCATGTTGGGGGCAAGCTAGCTTTTGCTTTTCTTTTAACTAAAATGTGCAAATTTACTAGTCAGACTGTCAAGATGATTGGTATTACAGCCATTACAGTGATATCAAAACATTTGTGATACATTGTACAGTCCTACTTACTTCCTTTGAGTGCTGCCTCGTTGACTTCGATCTCCCCTTGGGCTGGGTCCTGGTACTCCATATGGGGGTAGTGGACCATTTCTAGTCCTGGTCTTGGTTCTGCTTCTGGTTCTTGGACTGGACTGGAGCTGGAATATCCGTTAGACAAAGACTCCGGGGGACTCTCCAAACGCTCACGTTCAATCTCAAACACTGCCACCAACTGGAAAAGATAAGAATTGACAACCAATTTAGTGTGTCATTATATTCAATAAAGTTAATTGTCCCTACATTTTGGACAGACCTTTCTGTGTAGATGACATGGGTAACCCATTACTTGTGTTGTCACAATACTACAATTTGAAACTCGATTTCGAGTTTCGATTCTAAGGAATAAATTTGTGTGTCATAGTGGTCCATGGGCATCTACTAGTCTATGTGGCCTTATACTTGTTCTGATACAGCTCAAGATCATTCTAAAAGCTACTCAGGAAAAGTTCATTTCTGTCCTGCGAATGGGACTTTAGTATCAATACTTATTCACATGAGTATCTAGTTTCAAAACTAGTCTTAGTATTGATTAGCATCTGATTTTCGATACTTGTGACAACTCTACTCAGAGCTACTTCCTGTATTTTTGTACTTTTGTTTTCAATGTTTTGTTTTTTTTTCTACAAACTGTCACTTAACTGATGTAAAACTATCATAAATATTTACCACAGGTATTATCCCCCCAAACCAGGTCAGAATTACAAAAACATGAAAACCTGTCATTTTAATCACCCATTTAATATCGGCTCATTCATTTTGGTCAATATTCAGTTGATAGACAATAACTTCTTCTTACCAAGATGGCCGCCTCACACTGTCAGAACACTGTGAAGGTGTGTGCGTCGGAAATTATCTCTAATCAGATGTGACTCTAGAATGAAAATCTGTCCAATGCAATTACAATGAGGGACCATTGTGGGCAAATTAATCAGGAGGTTTGGGATGGGTCTAATTGGGATTTAGATATGATAGGCCATAGCAGTGTATAGGCTATTGTTTTGACATGATGAAGGGATAAGACCTGAAGGAAAGGAGGAGGAAATTATCACTTAACGAATGACAAGAAGAGGTACAGAGGAGGGAGAGTGAATACATGATACAGAGGAGGGAAGATATGGTGCAGAGAAGGGACAGTGAATACATGGTACAAAGGAGTGCATTTGTTAGATAGTAGATTCCATGATTATTTTTAAATGCCATTTATCTTTTTTTTTTTTTTGTCTTGATAAAACTTTGATTGAATGACATTTTAAAGCCGCACGTACAACCTTCATCAACTCAACCCTTTCTGCACGAGTCAAAAACAAAAAAGCATTTAGCAAATCATTATTTTCATTTGTCATGAACTGAATAAATTAAAATCAAATCCTTGTTCAGACATGTTTAATTCCTGGTTCAGTCCCTGGTGCAGTCCTGGTTTGATTCAAATTTAGTTCCAGTTTGGTCCTGGTTTAGTCCTGGTTTGGTCCTAGGATGTTATTCCTGTTCCACATTATGGCAGTAAATGTATGACTCGGGTTTGAATTCAGCAAGACGCATATTGTTAACAAATGCAATGAATGTGCACTGTGAGCAGCATTACGTCTCCATAAATCTCACCAGTAACGTGGCCTAGTGGCATCATCTGCTTGTCTTTATGAAGATAAAAGAAGTTTTAATGCAGTATCACAGATAAATCAATTTTGTTATTATTTTAACAAAAAATAAGAGTTCATTATTGTTTGTTACTCTACTTGTTACTATCTTAAGATATTTTGTGGGCCACACTATTGATTTTAAAATCTAAATATCGGTATCTTCAAATATCAGTCACCGGCAACAGCAGCAGGCTAAATATCGTTTTTTGGTATCAGCTGAAAAGATCCATATCAGCCCATCCCTCTGTGGAATAACTACCTACCAGAAAAGTTACATAAGACACCTTTAAAACAAAATTACACAAATTCTTCTGAACTCCTCATCATTATCATTTAAACAAAAGTATTCTTCTCTTTGCTTTAGAACTTCTTTGCTTTGTGATTGATGCTATGCTAGTCTCCACTCTTCAGATAAGACAGGAGAGATAAGCAGTCAGACCTCATCCATCACCAGTTTAAATCTGAACATTTATTTGGCATTTGCTCCCTCGTTCTCTCATCTTTCTTGAGTTCAGTCGCCGTACAGAGCCCAGAGGAGGTGCAGGAGCTGTTTTGCTTATAGGATGTGTAAGAAGCCAGGATGGTGGGAGGTGCAGGTGAAATAGGGTTGGCTGTGAGAGCAATAGCAATATGGATATGGATGGATTAAGACTTTTATTTAAATTTTCCAACTAAATCTCCTGTCTTATTGTGCATAAAAACGGCAAACCCTGTATTTAAGATGTGCACAAACACGTTCTGAAATGTGATTCTTGTATTAGTTTGTCAGTTCAGATTTCAGCCTTTTTGTCAATTCTGGACGCGTTTAAAATGTGAACTTTGAACAGAACCCCATTATAAAACATAAATTGTAAATCTCATCGCAAAACTTGTCAAAAATCTGCATTCAGCTCTAAATGAGAATATACTATAGCCTAGTCAAGCTAACGACTAGCATGACTGACGCAAATTCTGTAAATGACTCAGATTGGGTAATGACAGTCCCTACAGCAGACTTGTTCTCCTCAGTCTATAAAGTGTTCCTGAAGGCACACAGATGCTGCAGTGCTAAATCTGCTGACAGGGGACGGGTGCTGACAAGGGTCAAATTCAGGTGAGAAAATCTGTGTCAGCATCACACTGAGAAAATGCTGACACCAGTGTTTACTACAGGACCAACAAGGAAGGAGGGAGTCCTGGTTGAGTCCTGGTTTAGATCTAGTTTAGCTCTGGTTTAGATCTGGTCTTGCTTCTAGGTCTACAGGTGCTTTAGACATGGTTTGGTCCTGCTTTAGTCCCCATTTTAGTCCTAATATAATCCTGGTTTGGTCCTGTTTGGTCCTAGTATGGTCCTACTATAGTCCTCATACTGGACAAAAAAAATAACTTGAACTCAAATCAAGTCACGTTTTTGAGTTCCAGTTTCACAAGACAGTACTAGCATAACTGTGGCTATTTGTACACTCACACGCGCCTGTTTGCTATGTTATGCTAATCAAACAACAGGGTCATTTTATTCAAACACTGGTTGACACGCGGCTGCCTCAGGTCCATATCAATTTCCCTTTCAGAGAAGGCAGAAAAATAAGGCCATTTGTCTCACAGAATGCTAATGTGAACCAGGAGAGGCTAAACCACAGCTAGCATCGCTCGACCAAGGCTAACCAAGGATCTGTAAAATGCACAAGACGGATAATTATTGGTCAAATGGTTATTTCACTGAATAAATCAACTGGAAATTGTTGGAGTCTCAGGGCAAGATTTTTTGAAAGGTAATGTTAAAAGTTTAAACAAGATCAAAACCAGGTCTGGATGATGACCAAATCAGAACCAAATCAGGACCAAGCCAGGATCAAGCCAGGACCAAGCCAGGACTAAGCCAGGACCAAGCCAGGACTAAGCCAGGACTAAGCCAGGACTAAGCCAGGACTAAGCCAGGACTAAGCCAGGACTAAGCCAGGACTAAGCCAGGATAAAACAAGGACTAAACCAGGACTAAACCAGGACTAAACCAGGACTAAACCAGGACTAAACCAGGACTCGACCAAACCTGACTAATGCCAGATTGATATAGGTGAATTGAGTTCTGCAAATTTGTCCATCTGGAACAGCTTTTGCTGAAAGATCAGGAAAAGGTGTGATGTCATATTTTGGTGGAAGCGTCACAACAGCAGAAAAAGCAGAGAACTCAAAGCACAGACAGCTTACCCTCCACAAAAACACAACATGCCTGTCATGTCTGTGCTTTCTGTAAAATAGGCTGAAGTACATCTGTCTAAGTTGCCACATTTGTTTTAGTTTGGGCGATTCACTTTCTGTTTCCGCCTAAAGCTCAATGCTGCTCTCTGATTGGTCTGAGGCACCAATGGTCCGGGCCAAATCACAACAGCAGGAGCATGCCAAGATGGATTCCCGTGAACTCAAATATCACGAGAATCCATCTTACTGTGCAAGGTTAGACTAAAAATTCTTTTCAGTCTTTACATTTAAATATATTGGCACATAAGAATAAAACAGGCCAGAATTAGACTAAACCAACTTGACCAAACAAGGACCACAACATATAAAATGTTTTAAATATTTTTGCACACCTCTAATGAGTAGTGCTTTAGACATGGTCTAGTCTTGGGAGAACTGTACTAAAACTGGACCAGGACTAAACCATTTGTAGTTTAGGTTCAGCAAAAGGAACTGACACAAATGAAAGCAACTAAATGAACTAAATGTACTTGTCAATAAGTGAACTTGTTAGCTCACATTTGTCATAAACATGTTTCATGGTTTGACCCGAGACCAAAGGGATTTTTATCATTTCCATTTCAAGAAAACCACTTTAGGCCTGTCCATATGCTGCACATTCACTGATACAACAGTAGCTCTCTTTGTCTCATCACAAGGCATAGATCATCAGAAGAGCACTCTGCCCACGTGCCCTTGTGCAAAACATCACCCTCAACCTTCTGACACGAGGAGGAGAGTGTCAACAGCACAACTCCTCAGATCAATTTGAATTACATTATTAAGATTACTAATAAAAATAAATTGGTAAGAATAGGAGTTTACCACTGTGAGTTCTAAATGATGCCTTGGTTGGAGGTCTATACAGTGCTTATGAAAAAGATAAAACAAAAACAAACAAGTAATGTAAAATGATTCTCAATTTTTTATATGCAGTTGAGATCACATTGGTATTGAATGAAAAAAAAAAAAAGAAGAAATTTGTAAGACTGCTTTGGGTTTGGTCTAGTCCTTAGGCAAATCTTGGTTTAGTCCAGGAAAACTGACAAAAAACTGAAATCTGAACTGACAAACTAATATAAGATTCGCACTTCAGAACATGTTTGTACAGATCTTAACTACAGGAATTTTTATGCATAATGAGACCCAAAGGAGACACAGAGAGATCATCTGACACACAAGCAGGGCATCTGACGCACAGAGACATTTCAGAACATGTTTGTACAGATACAAACTACAAAACTAGCAGTTTTTATGCAGTAGACTTGGTTGTTTGGACAAAATTGTGGTACTTAAAATATTGCCTTTGTGATTTGCTAATTGCATCCATTCAAATTGCGATTTGGATTTGACTCAGATTAATTTCACAGCCCTAGTGTAAGGACAAACAGTGCCCCCTGTGCCCCTGCCCTGTCACTACACGATGTCTGCACTCCTATTTTTTTCAGTTATTTCTTTCATTTGCTCTTCTAATCGCACCATTTTTCTTCAGTGAATCTTCATCACGTCTCACAATGCGCTTCTATTGAGATGCCTTTGCTGCCGAGTCATTTATCTTACAAACTCTACCTCGCCATCTCTCTCTGTTCCATCTCTTTCCCTGTCTCCCCCATTGTTTCTCTCTCAGTACTTCTCCCCTTTTCCTCTCAATTTCTCTCCCTCTCAAAAATTCCAACTTTAATTTAATACCTGAATTAGACTTATAGACGGGATTTATGAAAAAGACAAAACAGACTTTCTACCATGTTATAAAATTGTTCTCTCATCAAAAACATGCCTGAAGAGGTTTCAGATGTCATCTATGCATGTTTGAGTAATTTAGCAATCTCTCCCAGGCCCTATGGTAACCCTCCTTAAAGCCTTCCAATAAGATTCTGTACAAGGCTCCGCACACAAGCCTACATCACCCATGCTGCCATACAACTATACAAAAACATGATACAAAAGTGTACACTGCAACTTCACAAACCTGATCTGATGTGTAGTCGTTTCATTAGGGGGATTGATTAGTGAGATTAATTGTGTTGTGATAGCGCTCTGAAGGTTTGGCTTAGCATGAGAGCAAAGGGAGGGGGGACTCAGAGCATCAAAAATGAAAGTGAAACTAATAAAACCAGTTAATACGCTGTTTTGGGCAAACATAGCATTTCCAAAACAATAAAAGGAAACATGGAGATATAAATATGTTATGTGTACCCCACAGAAGTAAAATGCCCCCCTCTTTAACACCCCATAGAAGTCAAATATCCCTCTTTAAGACAGTAAAACCCAAGTACAGTGCCTTTAACTGTTTATGTTCAACCATTTGAATACATTTTTGCACAGTAGGTGTATTTTCTGGTTATTCTATCATAATTTTGTCCCTCAATTACAGAATGAAGCATGTCTTTTGGATCCCATCTCTGTATTGTTTAGTCACAGTTGACAGAAGCAACAGTGGTGTAAAAAGCTCATTCTTCACAGATATAAACCCTAATGAAACCCGACAGAGCGCAGGTACAGACACAGAGCGAGCACTGAACCGTGACCCAAGGAAATCTACCTCCAAGCACGACAAAGAAATGGGAAATTACAGTCTATTTTAAACACCCAACTCGGAATTATGTGGAAATTTATAAAGACGAGTGTGTCAATGAATTAGCAACGGGCTTTGAAATGAGGAGGAGAGGGGGTGACATTGTTTGCTTCGGAGTAAACCAGGACTAAACCAAGACTGAACCAGGACTTAACGAGGAATGAAGCAGGACAAAACCAGGATTAAACCAGGCCTAAATAAGGCATAAACCAGGCCTAAACCAGGACTAAACCAGGACCGCACCAGGACTAAACCAGGACTAAACCTGGACTAAACTAAGACTGAACCAGGACAAAACCATGACTAAACCATGACTGAACTAAGACCAGGACTAAACGAGGAATGAACCAGACCTAAACCAGGCCTAAACGAGGCCTAAACCAAGACTGAACCAGGACAAAACCATGACTAAACCAGGACTAAACCAGGACTAAACCAGGACTAAACCAGGACTAAACCAGGACTGAACCAGGACCAAGACTGAATCTGGACTGAATCAGGCCTAAACCAGGCCTAAACCAGGACTAAACCAGGACTGAACCGGGACCAAGACTGAACCAGGACTGAACCAGGACTGAACCAGGACTGAACCAGGACTGAATCAGGACTAAACCAGGACTAAACAAGGACTAAACAAGGACTAAACCAAGATTAAACCAAGATTAAACCAAGACTGAATCAGGACTAAACCAATACTGAATCCGGGCTGAATCAGGACTAAACCAGGACTAAACCAAGACTAAACCAAGACTAAACCAAGACTAAACAAAGACTAAACAAAGACTAAACCAAGACTAAACCAAGACTAAACCAGGACTGAATCAGGACTGCACCAAGGACTAAATTAGAACTAAACTAGATTAGGGGTAAACTAGAACTAAATCAGGACTGCACCAAGGACTAAACCAGGATAAACCGGGTCTAAATCAGGACTAAATCAGGACTAAACAAGGTTTGAAATCAGGTCTGGTTTAGCACTAAACTGGGTCTAAAGCAGGGCTAAACTGAACGTAATCCAGGATTAAACCAAGATCTAAACCAGAACTAAACCAGGACTAAACCAAGATATAAACCAAGTCTAAACTAGGACTAAGCACTAGGTATCTAATCTATCCCACCCTAATAACAGTTACCATATTGACAAGTGCCTCTAATGTTTTGACACATATTTTTCTGTATTACTCATATAAACTGTATTTCTTGGCAGATCTCTTGAAATTGTAAATATCTGGGGGCCTGAACAGCGTTAGCATGTTGATTAGTTTACAGATGCGTGCTTCTGTAGCGACACGCACAATGACAAGCTAACACGCTAACAGGATTAGCCTCATAAGCTTCCCCTGGCAAGTATTTTTATACCAAGTCCAACTGGAGCCATATTTAGAAAGAACATTTGTAGCACGGCCTGGTAAAAACTGGGGAAATGAACAGTGCAGGGGGCAAGTCAAAATGTCTTGAAATGTGTCCATTTTTACAGTTTCAATTATGAGGTACAATATATTGTTTACTTATTAATGCCCCACCCTGTTTTAATATGCATTTCATGTTGTAGCTTTAAAGGTATACCACGTAGCTTTTCTGGTGAGCTTGGGTTCCACAATATAGCATTTTTACCATCTATCTAGGTGTTTTTATTTATCAAAATACCAAAAAAAAAGCATGTATACTGAAAAGGGTCGCCTCTCCAAAGATTTGACCTGTAACTCACTTGCTTGTCTCTATGGAGATAGACAAGTTCAATGCTATACAGTAGAACTTTCCAGGCAAAGCAAAAGCATCTCCAGACAAGACAGTGACAGAATGCACCCTTATTACATTTGAGATTAACGTTATCACTCCTTTTTATTTGCTCCACCTTGGCTCGTCCGTATCAAAAGTTATGAAACCCAAATGACTTCCAGAATACCTAACCTTGTTAATCATTGATAGCGAAACATTTAATACGATTTAAATCCAAATATATTCACTGAATGTAAAAAGTCCCAAAATGTCACATATAACGGGAAGCTGAAACAAATGAATGGGTCACAAAAACACACATGGTTAGAACATCTGGTACAATTTAAAATGCCATTTCAAAGCTGACGGTCTGAAGAGAAAGATATTATGATGTACAGAATGAAAGAGCAAGATAAAAAAAAGAGAGGGAGGGAGAGGCAGGCAGAGAGAGAGAGAGAGAGAGAGAGAGAGAGAGAGAGAGAGAGAGAGAGAGAATCAAATGAAAAAAGAAGAGAGAGAGAGCAAAAATGAAGTAGAGGGAGACAGAGTGTGTTCAGTCCTGGGGGAGTGAAGTGATCCAGAGGTGAGAGTCGACTGAGCCCCTAGCACAGGCTTAATCACTGATTCTACTCCTCCGCGAGGTCTCTTCTCCTCCCTCCTCCCTCTTTCCTCAGAGACGGAGAGGGGGGCAGGAGAGGGATAGGAAAAATAGAGAGAAGATGAAAAAAAGAAAGGAGGAGAAAAGAAGAGTAGTAGAGGGGGCTACAGGAAGGAAGGATGGAGGAAAAGGGGTGGCAAAGAAGGGAGGGAAGAAAGAGGGAGACGAGGGAGGGAGGGAAAGAGAGAGAAAGAGAGGAGGGAGGAAAAGAGAAAGAGAGAGTGAGGGGAGATGAGAAGAGGGAGGAGGGGATACAAGTAGAGAATATAGAAGAGAGGAGAGTAGGGAAAATAGAGGGAGGAGAGGAAGAGAAGGAGGAGGGAAAGAAAGAAAGAAAGAAAGAAAGAAAGAAAGAAAAAGAAAGAAAGAAAGAAAGAAAGGAGAAGACGAGGTAGAACAGGAGAGAGGGAGGAGGAAAGAGACAGAGACAAGAGAGAAGACATGAGACAAGGGGAGAAAAGTATAAATGAAGAGAGGGAGGAGAGAAAGAAAGGTGGTAGAGGAAACAAGGAGAGGAGGAAGAAAGAGGAAAAAAAGGAAAGAGGAGAGAGGAGGGTAGCAGCTGGCGTGATCACAGCCGTTTGGGGAATAGAAACATGATTACTGCTGTGACTGTAGAGACACAGATTCAACACAAGCTCCGGTTTGGTTTCGACATGTAAACAGATATGGACAAATACATTATCATACCATCTGACATCTAAAGTTCATGTACCAGGTAAGACTACTTATTTCACTGAAACCAAATTCAAGACAGGACTAAAAATCTTCCACAGTTTTTTACTACTTTTTCAATTTAAAACTTAATAATGTTACTTGCCTAGCTGGACATATCCATAATGTAAACAAGGGCAAAAACCTCTAAATTACACAATAGTTTTGATCAAACTAATGCAAATAAATGAAAACACATCTAGTTTGTTCAATCAATGTTTAAACTCTCAGAAATCTAGTTTTAATAACATTACTTCGTGGTTGGACACAGGAGGCAGATATATACAGTATATAGAGGTAATTCCATAACTGTTACCTAGCAACCATAATGTTGTCTTTATTGATTAGATATTAACATGGTTTAGCATATGTACGTGTGGAAACACAAGCCCCACAGCGCCCCCTGTCCCACACCCCCCTCACTGCTCCTCTGTGATTTATGGAGAGTTTAGCCTTTGCCTTTATGAGATCGCATAAATAATAATGTAGGGGCTCAGCTGGTGGTGCTTACCCAGTATGCATCACTGCGGAGGGGACAAGTGTGTGGGTGGATACAGGGAAGTCACTCTTTCCATAGGGCCATAAATACGAGCTGTACCTCCAAGCTAAAGCAAGGGACATTTACAAGTGGTTGTATTCAAACCCTTGTATTCGGTGTACACTCAGATGGAGGAGCTGATGTTCTTTTTAAATCTATTGTATTTAAAGAGTAAATGTGTTTTACATGTTTCTAAAGGGAACATGTTTCAGGGACTGCAGATGGAAACTGGTGCAGATCATCTCTGTTTTATGAGCATAATGTCTCTGTAAATTGTCCCTTCAAATAAAGACTAAACTAAACAAAATATTTATTAGGTATGTGTTGCTCCAGCTTTTTCAATTCCGGTTAAGCACAGAACAACTTTGTATGAATAAAATTTCAAACATTATAAAACTTTCTGCCGATTACGACCAGTAATTACCAATAGTCCAATAGACCAATAGTCCGATTACATCAGTTTATATGTCCAACCTGGATATCAGCTGAACTGATATTTGGAAGCTGATATCTGATCCAGCAGATCTTTAATTATCAGCGCTGATATCCAATACCAGTATTGGATCGGTGCATCCCTAATATAAATCATCAGTGAAGTGGAAGTTTGTGAGGAAATATTGAGGAAAAAAAGCTTAAAAATACACAAAATTCCAATTTAGAAGTGAGGACTACATTAGTTTGTTGGTATTTTTATTTGTCGAATAATTACTATTGTGTAAATTAGATTAGGTTTTGGTCCTTCGTAACAGTTACGGAATTACCTTTAGATATGTCACATCAGCAGCAAAAAAGAAATAAATAAAAACCTCACCAGAAATATCACATCATTGAAACGAGACACATTTTCAGCAGAATATAAATTTATCTATGTTAGACTAAGTTTTGGTTTCATCTGGTCCCCGGTCTGGTCCCTGGTTCAGGCTCTGGCTTAAGAGCCCAGCTTAAGGGCCTGGTCCCCGGCCCAGTCCTCCGCCTGGTCTGTTTCAGTCCTGTTTTGTAATTGTAATGTTGTGGTTATTCGCATGTATCTGTTTTAAATGACCATTGCAGTATTCCCATCACCTCTTCTTACTATAGTGCACTTTTAGATTGATGTTTTAGCCTCCAGTAGTTATGTTTTTGTCTGTGTAATTCACTTGTACATGCTCCCCTTTCGGCTCGACCCAATGAAGATATAATATAGGCCACATTTTCAAGCTTGGGGCAAAAAAAAAGGTGAAAAATTGTAGGTAGGTGGAGTTTGTAAATGATTTTCTCTGCCTGGGGGCACGTAGATGTGCAGTTGTTCATGTTTCTGAATGTCACGCTAATGTAAAGTATATGAGGAGATGGAGAAGTGTTTGTGTACAGAGATGGAGGAAGCGCAGTGCTGATATTAGGTCATAGGCACATGCAGAGACACACGACAAAAATCTATTTCGAATCTTGTGCACATTTAGAATAAAATAGATAGAAAAACTGGACTAAACCACCAAGGACTAAACCAAGGACTAAACCAAGGGCTAAACTACCAAGGACTAAACCAGGGACTAAATCACCAAGGACTAAACCAGGGACTAAACCGAGGAGTAAATCACCAAGGACTAAACCAGAGACTAAACAGAAGAGTAAACCAAGGAGTAAACCAAGGACTAAAGCGGGAACTAAAGTGGGGACTAAACCCTGCACTAGGACTAAGTCAGGCACTAAACCAAGGTAACAACTAAACCTTGCACCTTGAATACGACAGGTGCACTCCTTTGTAAATATTTTCAAATCTGAGTTAAATACTTCACGCTCTAAATACACCTGGTCATTTAAGCCTGATTAGATTGTATTGTCGACCTTGTTCACTCTCCTCCCATTTGAAAACAGCAGCTCTCCAAACTGATTAAACTCAATTAGCACTACCTCCTACTCATAGGGCTGGGCAAGCATTAGAGACTGTATATATACCATAATTTCACGGCTATAAGGCGCGGTTAAAAGTTGCGAACATCGCGGGAGCGATGGATGACAGACGGCGAACTGTCGCCGCGCTGGGCGAGTTACGCAATAATTTGTGAATGGATTGTGGATGCTTGGGCTAACGGTGCGACTTTTGTATGAGTTAAATGCAGAAAAAGCACAAGAAAAGCACCCGTAACTGAAGCTGCGCCTTATAATCCGGTGCGCCCTATGGCTGTGAAATTACAGTAAATGGACACAGTTAACGTGCTAGCCGGTGCGTTCCAAACAGGAAGTGAGTATGGGCAGTTCCATTTTGGCCCAGTTCACTTTACATTGAAAAACTGCAGCCTCTCTCATTGTAACTGCTGCAGTCAGGCTTATCTTAAAATGTTCGTATTATCCCACTCTACATGATCCTGGTATTTTTATTTTGTTATCGTTTCCATAAATCAAGATATGAACATTAATATCAAATCCGGTGCCTTCTTTCCCCAAGGTTGCTCCCACTAGCATTAGCAACAGGTTTGATTGACAGCGTTGCTAAATGCCCACTCCCTGCTAAACCAGTGGTGGAAGGTGAGATAGCAGTTTTCATTTAGCTTAGCTTGGGTTCAGCCGCCCGGGTTCAGCCGCCCGGGTTCAGCCGCCCGGGTTCAGCCGCCCGGGTTCAGCCGCCCGGGTTCAGCCGCCCGGGTTCAGCCGCCCGGGTTCAGCCGCCCGGGTTCAGCCGCCCGGGTTAAGCCCCCCGGGTTAAGCCCCCAGTTGTAATTTAGCATTTTTACATTTTAATATCTGTACATGATACTGTGCGTTTCACCTCTCAGTTTGAAGGATGGCTCAGCTCCAAAGTCATTTGACAGTTCACTGAAGCAACAGTTAGGTATATGCACAAAGTCAACCTACGTGCAACTTTCAGTCGAGGTGCTGCCTAGTTACACAATAAGAACCACCAAAATATTATGACAATCTAAAGCCAATATGGATAAAATAAACTTAATAACCAGAACTAAGCGGGGCTAAACTAGGACTAGACCAGGGCTAATGCAGAGCTAAACCAGTGCTGAGCTAGAGGTAAACCAGGACTAAAATAGGACTGAAATGGGACTAAACCGGGACTAAATCAGGACTAAACCAGGACCAGTCCTGGTCCAGTTCTGGGCCGGTCCTGACCTAGCCTTGGTGCAGTCCTGTTTTGATGACTTTGTCTGTCACTCACCAAACAGAGCCTTTTATTCCCGTCTGCAGTTGGTTTTGTGTTAAATATTTAATGAGCACAGCTGCTGTCACATCTGTGCTCTCAGAATCATGATTACTCTAAACCTCCCTCTTCTTGCCTCTGATTGGTCAAATTAATGTGTTTCAATGGACCACTCTGAAATAATAGCATCCACTCCCACATTTGACATAGAGGACTTAAATGACCTGGTTATGCATAAATTAAAGCTGCACTATGGAACCTTTTTGAAGAAGGCTCCACCAGTTACTTGTCTCCATAGAGATGTCATTGTTTTTCTTTTGTATTTTGCATTAATTCAATTACAAGTGTTCTAAATCCTGAAAATACAAAACTAAACAAGTCCTGGCCCAATCCTGGACCAGGATTGGGGTTTAGTCCCCGGTTTAGTTCCCGGTTTAGTTCCCGGTTTAGTTCCCGGTTTAGTCCCCGGTTTAGTCCCCGGTTTAGTCCCCGGTTTAGTCCCCGGTTTAGTCCCCGGTTTAGTCCCCGGTTTAGTCCCCGGTTTAGTCCCCGGTTTAGTCCCCGGTTTAGTCCCCGGTTTAGTCCCCGGTTTAGTCCCCGGTTTAGTCCCCGGTTTAGTCTGTAATCAATTCAGTGACTTTGAATAAATCTTAATAAATGTTTGGATATTGTTTGTGTGAAGGCTGAGACCGCAGGCAAAACAGCAGAAGTAATATTCTCAAAATGAATTATGGATGTCCAAGAGGAGCCACGCAATATGAGTAAATGATTAGGGAATTTAACCCACAACCCACACTGTGAGAAAGAGGACACAGGCTGACTACAGGTAACACTGAAAGAACATGCACACTACACTTAGAGAGATCAGGAGTCTAGCCCACAACATCTTTACTGAGGTTAAACCCAAGAATATTAAATATATTTGATATGTTTTATTTTGCAAATCTGATAAAAAAAATAAAGCTAAGAAATCCAAATCAAGTGAAACAACAACCTCTGGCGTATGCCTTTTTTTTGGTAATTTTGCTCCTAACAAAGTGGAAACATCTTTGGGGCCTGCGGGTTTAGAACAGTGAAAAGACGAGATTAATAAAAGCTTCGGAAAAAATCAATTAATCACAAAACACAAGACATAATGTTTGTACCTCGAGGTGAACACACAGTATTATTATTATTGTTCGAAATCCGCAGGAAGAAAAAATACTATGTACATGTATTTGGAAAGGTTAACTCAGGGTTAGCCAAGGCTAAAATAGGACTGAACCAATACTAAACCAGGTCTTACTTACAGGACTAAACTAGCAATAAATCGAGACTAAACCCAGACTAAAGCAGTACTAAACCAGGACTAAACCAGGACTGAGCTAAGAACAGTCTAAACCAGTAACAAACAAAGACTTAACAAGGACTAAATAAAGACTAAACCGAAAAATAAGACTAAAACTAAAAGACCAACCAGACTAAACCCAGACCACCAGACCCGGACCAGACCCGGACCAGACCCGGACCAGACCCGGACCAGACCTGGCCTGAATAAGGACTAAACCAGAAATAAGATAAAACTAGAACACCTATTAAATGAATAGAATTATTTGGATTTTATTTTTTATTTTTTTTTTTTTATATTTTGAGCTTTAATCAGTTTATGCCTACCTACATCACATGTTAGTGATAGAACAATTCCATTGCAGTTGATTGGAGCCATACTATTTTACAGAAAACGGTGAGTGTCTGGTCTTTCTACTTTATAAAATGGGTTGCAAATGTTGCATGAAATGTGTGGGTTTTTTGCCAAATAACTTCACGCAGGGCCGCCAGTGCAGGTACAGAGGCTATGTCTTTACACAGACTTATAAAGGGGAGAGACTGTATCAATCTAAACACTGGACGGTCCAAATCACTTGAAAACTTAATATTTAGTTTGGCACTATACACAAGGACAGTTTCAGACACCAGCCATGTTTCAGGTGTTAAAATATTTCTTTTTCTTGATTCCATTATATTTGACCTGTTTGCTAATCACAAATGCTAATCATTCATTAGCATTTAATGAATGTCTCACTGCAAAGAAGCCAAATGTGTTTTGAAATGCAGCTGTAATTTTGTACCATGTCATTTGTTATTGGTTAAATGTCAGACCACAGCTAACAGGAAAGACTAGGACTGCTCAGATATTTGAGTCGTTTATGTAGATTTTCTTTGGAGTTTACATTTGTTTACATTAGGAGTAGAACCGATATGTCCGCAGGTGCATCAACAGATTATAAAATTGTAAAGATTGTCTTAACTTAATTTACTAATTTTTCCTTGGTCTAAACATGAGACATTAAACCATGAAAGATACATACAAGTATCATTCATCATATAGGCAAATTTTCATACACATTTGAGGAGCTATATATCACAATTATACTTTGACTTTTCCAATCACAGCAACTTGAACCTTGTTCTCTTTGCTCATCAAGTCCCATTCAAAACCCTGGTACAGGCAACACATATTGAGACGCCAATCAAAGCGCGCAGTGTCAAAGCGTCAAAGGCCAATCAGTGTGTGCCTTCTGTAATCACGAAGCATTCAATAGAGATTTTATTTTTTTCTCTGAAGGGTTGGTTTTTTACAGTGGATTTTCGGTGGAGATAACATCTGGCATGGAATAAGCGAACAGATAAGCTAACACAGCGTTAATGCTAATGTTAAATTGTATGGGTATTTACTATAGACTAGAAGTGCGAGGAAAATATAAGGCATTATTTTAAATTAATTTCTAGTTCATTTTAGATAGGTTGATGTGCTCCAAAGTTATTTCTCATTTACCTTATGCATTCCAAACATTCTAATTACTCACAGCAATGAGTTTATAAGCAGTTTTCACAACTTTCAGACTCTAGTGCCATCAAGGTAATGTTGACAACAACTAGCATGCTAAAATGCAATTGCTCTTTATCAGACAATATAACGCTTTGTAATTGGATGCAGTCAGTACACAGTGGTCTCATTTTGACCTCAAGAACGTATACAATGTATCTGTACTGGGGAAACACATTTTTCTCAAATACACAGGGAAAGAGATCCGTTGCTGGACCTTTAATTTGGTGTGTAACCTTAGCCTAAAACCCCACTGTTTAACTTTTTAGCCAAAAAAAAAAGACAAAAGACAAAAATAAAAGGATCTTAAAGGATTTTTCCCATTATTTTGTTACTGCACAAGTTGAGCGTGCTTGTCTTTCCACAAACCTGACACTCCTACTGCTCGCCGTCATGGAAATGTTGTTCCTTTGGCTATGGTTTTCCACAATATGACATAAAACGCATATATCTCCATGGAGAATGTTCCAATGTATGGTTTTAGCTTACTATTTCTATGGAATCATCCAGTGACGTGCCACCTCCAGAAGTTTACACAGAGTTGCTTTAAAGGTGCCCTATGAAACTTTTAACTTTTCTGAGTCCACTACCTGCTTGTCTCCATGGAGATGTTATTGCTTTGCCTGGGATGTTTACCAGTATGGCATTACACTTACCTTTCTTGCATTTACTAAATTACATGTGTTGTAATTACTTTCTTACAGTGAGCCGGCTCACCTCTCCACAGATCTGACCTATATCTTCTCTCCATGGAGATACTGAAGTTACACAGTGCCCAAAAAGTTACATAGTGCATCTTTAACTTAAAAAAGCAAATATCGTTACCTTTGTCACGTATTTCCTTTCAGACCACAGCACTTTACTTCATTTGCACACTGAAGCATACAAAATGGCTTCTCATCGCATCCAATTAAATACAGATGATTATTCAAAAGTGTCACTTTGAGGGATAACCGTTACCAAAGACGCACTCTGTAAATCATAGTGCACACTTTTCCTTGACAGATACACAAAAAATATAAAAAAAAAAAAAAAAAATTCAAGGCATGATTGCTGAAAAGGTGAGAAATTACGAGTTTGACATTTAGAAAGCTGATGAGCAAGGATAGGAGGACTCAGCAGTGGTTATAGGCAGGTGGACAATAATTAAAAGAGTTAATTATGAAACCAGAGATGGAAGAAGTGATTTGCGTCGTTCATTAAATCTTCCGTGAAATTAGGTTTTTCATTTGGATGCGCGGAGAGGAGGAGAAGAGTTCAGATATGAGGTGCATGGTACATTATGCTAATTACTACAGATGATAGATGTATAATAAAACATCAAAAGTTATGAAGAGATAGGGAAGTTTAAGCCATTTCAGTCCTTCTTTCTTTTCAGTATAATTATTATCATTTTTAAAAGGAAATGTATGTAAGATTTTGATTTCAAATTTCATAAACATGACCTCTCTGCGTCTCCAGATCTGAAGTAAAAATGTTTAAATCAAATATATATTTTATATATAACAACTGTAATGTAAAGTCGTCCATGTTATAATTTGGTGTTTTGTGTTTTATGTGTCCTCCATCTGCAGGACCTGGACACACAGGCTCAGTTGCGCCTGTAGAATCTTTCTAAAACCACAAGTGCACAGGCTACATACAGTTCCTTTAATAGAATTTGATTGTAATGAGAAATTCTGTGTAAAATACAGTTTAAAAAGCTCTGAAAACAAAGAGTATGAATGAATGTCTGTCCACACCACAGGTAGCTTTATTTTGTAGCATGTTAGCATTAGCATTATCATGTGGTGTAGAGTCTCTGCTGGCGGTTGATTTGAGGTGATTACACGTGTGTTTGTACAGAAAACCGAGACACTCACACATGGTTCATTAGCCCCCTGTGGACACCAGCCAAACTTATGAATATTTATACTACTGTGAGGAGAGGGAGGGAACCAGCATTCAGTTCTGGCCGAGTCCCCGGCTGAGTCCCCGGCTGAGTCCCCGGCTGAGTCCCCGGCTGAGTCCCCGGCTGAGTCCCCGGCTGAGTCCCCGGCTGAGTCCCCGGTTGAGTCCCCACTCTAGCCCCACTCTAGCCCCACTCTAGCCCCACTCTAGCCCCACTCTAGCCCCACTCTAGCCCCACTCTAGCCCCACTCTAGCCCCACTCTAGCCCCACTCTAGCCCTAGCCCCTCTAGCCCCACTCTAGCCCCACTCTAGCCCCACTTTAGCCCCACTTTAGCCCCACTTTAGCCCCACTTTAGCCCCATTTTAGGCCCATTTTAGCCATGTTTACCATATAAATATTTATACAATTGCAATTAATAGATTTGGGTTTGGTCCCAATCCAAATCCCTGGTCTAAGTCCCCAGTCCAAGTGCCTTGTCCGGTCCTGGTATTGTCCCAGTTTACAATGTTGCATAATATAGAAGCGTAACTATGAGAAAAACAAAACTACATAATTTTAAAGAGGGTAAAAATCAAGTACAGCACCTTTAATTTCATTGCTGTAAATCCTGAATGCTGTTTGATAATAGGAAGCAGCGCAGTGACTAACTGCTAAGTGGGTTGTTCCTGATAAAGAGGGTCTAGACTAGCGCTAGCCGTACAAATAGCATACCATTATCTGTCATTAGCATCCACGGCTAACACGAGACCCCCGCCGCGCTTTGGAGGACCCTCACAATGGGACCACTTCTGGTGATGGATAGTGGAACAGTGCCAGAACAAAAACGCAAAAAACAGGAAAGAATAGCCTCTAAAGATAGCATCTGGTAATACAAGTACAAGAGCCAGACACTGTAAAAATAATTCACACACTTTAGTCACAAATAACTGAATGTAATGCCACTTATTTGCCAAAATATTAGATTTTTTTTATCATTATTATTATATTTTTTAAAAGCACTGTACCTTATTTTTACAGTTTCAAATCAGACCTATGTCACCTGTGGATCATGAAGTTATAATTTGAACATTTTAAATCACAATATTCATTCAAAACAGCTTACTAGATGAAACAAGTCCTCTGACTTCCACATTATAAAGTTACTAGTGAGCAGAATTTTTTTTTTTCCCATTTCTTCAAAAATGACTATGCAACACCCCAAACTCTATGTGCATCATCGGTTAGAAAATAAAACTGGAGAGCAATGTAAGTAAAGAGAAGTGGTAGTATACCGGTGGTGGTGAAAACAGGGAATAATCAGTAATATGGCATCTTGAAAATAAGCGATTAAAGACTGACCAAATATGCACAAATCACTCCAAATACAACTTCACATGAGTAAATGGTGAGGGGAAACAACTACAGTATGGTTGAAAGCTCTGAAAAGTTGATTTTGTAGAATTGTTCATTTTAAACGGTTTGTAGTTGTCCGAAGTTATTCCTCACTTACCTTATGCACTCAGAATATCTTTAATTATTCACAGTAAATTTAAAAGCACAACTTTCATTAAGCCCCTGGTGGGGTTTCCCATGGCAAACGGGTTCTAGGTGACAGGTCAGACTAAGAACAGTTCACAATACTTTTATGAATAACACGGGACAAAGGATCTTGACATCACCCGGTATGGCACCGCCGGGGCCTCTCTCTGGAGCCAGGCCTAGGGTTGGGACTTGAATACGAGTGCGGGGTGGCCGGGCCTTTGCCCATGGGGCCTGGACGGGTTCAGCCCTCCAGTGGACTCACTACCCATAGAGGGGTTCATAAAGGTCAGCTGCACAGACATAGCATTTGGCTGTGGCAATATGGAACGTGACTGAGCTGGTGCCGAGGTTGAAAGGTTCCGGCTAGATATAGTCGGCCTCACCTCACGTACAGCTTGGGCTTAGACCCTCTGCTTCTCTGGCGTTGCCCATGGGGTGAAGCAGCAACTTGGTGTGGGCTCGCTTATTGCCCCACAGCCCAGCTGCCACAAGAGGGTCGCGTGCCTGCACCTTCAGGTCGGGGACAGGTCTCCCACTGTTGGCCTACAGGCTGTGCAGGAAGAACAGTCTCCCTGATCTGAACCCGAGGGGTGTTTTGTTATTGGCCATCTGAGCTTGTTACAGTTTGTTAACAGCAAACACCATAGTACAAGGGTGTCCATCAGTGCACCTTAGGTCGGAGGTCAATGATCAATTTTGTTGTCGTGTGATCTGACTTTTGGCCATATGTCTTGGATGAAGGGGGGCAGAGATGTCAACCGACCACCACCTGGTGGTGAGTTGGATCCACTAGCAGAGGAGGAAGTCTGATAGATCTGGCAGACCCAAGCGCATTGTGAGGGTCTGTTGGGATCATCTGGCGCAGCCCTGTGTCAGCAGGGTCTTCAATTCACACCTCTAGGCTTCTAGCTTCTCCCAGATCCCAGGAGAGGTTGTGTGAACTGTGTTCTCCGCCTCCATTGTCAATGCGATTGCTCATAGCTAGGGTCATAAGGTCACTGGTGCCTGTCTCAGTGGCAATCCCCGAACCCGGTGGTGGACATCAGAGGTAAGGTATGCTATCAGGTGAAGAAGGAGTCCTATCAAGCCTTATGGGCTGGTGGGACTCTTGAGGCAGCCGACACCGTCCCACTGTCACGCCTTCGGAGAAGCATGCAGAGACTAAGGACTCAGAGGCACACTCATCCATCACTAGGGCTGGGTATCACCAAGAAGCTGCAGATACGATACGTACCTCAATACACAGTCCACGATACGATACGCGTATCTTCCATTTATTGAAGATTAAAAAACACAAAGTGTTTTTTGATTAATGCATGTTTCTAACTAGAGGAGGAGGGCGGTTGAAACATTTTTTCTGACATTTTCGTTTCTCTTGCTTCTCGCTTCTCTTCACCCGTAAAGAGTAACGTCTGGGGGGAATATCGATATCGATACTAGGAAACAAAGAATCGATACCGTATCGATTTTAATAATATCGATACATATTGGTATATCGATATTTTAGCACACCCCTATCCATCACCCTGTCTAAAGTCACTGAGGTGGTTGGCAAGCTCCTTGGTGGCAAGGCTCCGGGGGTAGATGAAATCTGTCCCATGTATCTTAAGTCTCTGGATGTTGTGTGGCGGTCGAGGACAGTACCTCTGGACCAGTAGTCCCTCTGTTTAAGAAGGGGAACCAGAGGGTGTGTTCCAACTACTGCCAAACCACACTCCTTAGCCTCCCCGGGTAAGGTCTATTCCAGACTACTGGAGAGGAGAATTTGACCAATAGTCGAAACCTAGGATTCAGGAGAAGCAAGTGTGTTTTTTGCCCCAGTCATGGAATACTGGACCAGCTGTATACTCTCCATCTGGTGCTCGAGGGTTCATGGGACTTTGCCCAACCAGTCCACATGTGCTTTGTGGATCTGGGGAAGGGATTTGACCATGTCCCTCATGGTGCCCTGTGGGGGATGCTTCGGGAGTATGGGGTCCTTCGCTACGGGCTGTCCAGTCCCTGTATGACCAGAGCAGGAGCTGTATTTGCATTGCCAACAGTAAGTCAGACCTGTTCCCAGTGCATGTTGGACTGGAGTTTGGGGACCACAGGATCACATCTCTGTTCTTTGCAGATGATCTTGTCCTGATGATTTCCTCAAACCAGGACCTGCAACATGCACGGGGGTGCTTTGCAGCCAAGTGTGAAGCGGCTGGGATAAAAATCAGCTCCTCTAAATCTAAGGCGATGGTTCTCATCCGAAAAAAGGTGGTGTGCCCTCTCCAAGTGGGTGGAGAGTTCCTGCTCAGGCTGCCTCAGTGACCCGGCCACAGATAAAGCGGAAGAAAATAGAAATTTCCAGAGATCAGAGCAGAGTTTTGTCATCACGGTAAAGCTAACAACAATTTGTATGCTAACAGTGCACTTCCTGATTCTCGGAAATTAAAAGGCTTTATGATTAGACGGTGCACAGCAGACTTATTTTGACCTCAAGAGCTGCTTATACAATATATCTATACAGGAGCAAGACACATTTTGCTCAAATACATGGTGAAAAAAAGGCCCTTTAATAAGCTTGGATGTCTTAAAATCTTCACCTTGATATTGAAATGCACTACAGTGGTCCCTCGCTATATCGCGGTTCAGCTTTCATGGTCTTAACAAGGATGCAAAAAGGGTTGTAACTGCCCACAACAAGACCATCGTAAGGATGGAGTCTGCTTTAGCTTTGTGGATTAGTGACTATAGGAAAAAGAAAATTACGAGACACTACAGCGGAGTGGCGCCAGGATGCAGAGGAACTGTGAAATACTCGTGAGTCACTATTAATCATTTCTTATGTGTCCAACCTCGTAGGTTGATCATTAAAATTTAATTTGTTACAGGACTTGTTACAGGAAAAGCTGTCATTTTATAGTATAGTATTTGGTTTGGTTCTATAATACTGTGATTATTTTTAAAATCTACGAAGGTTTGAACTTTGAGAGTATTTAAACAAGACAGAAATGTGAGAAAATGTTAATGTCTGTCTGGGAAAAGTATATAAATTGTGTGGAGAGGGGTTTTACAGCCTTAAAATATATACAATAATTGTAAAAAAAAAATAAAACTTTCTACTTCCCGGATTTTGCCTGTTTCGGGTTATTTTTGGAGCATAACCCCCACAATAAATGAGGAAACACTGTATAATGAATGCTATGCTAATCCCCAATAGTACCAATATGGTACAAGTTTAGCATCTATTTTTGGGTGTTGTAAAAGGCAATGGGGAGGCACTTTTTTGTTGCAAAAACAAAAACATCAAATACTAAATTAAAATTCATAGTTTTCTTTCAGATCTTAAGATTATGAAGTGGTTTCCCAATAGACAAGACTATTTTCTGTCTAAATACAAAAACTTCATTCATTATTCAACAATGTCCCATTTTTCACAATATTTTTCCCTAACAATGCCAACAAAGCCAGTCTAAAACCATCAACTAATAGTGCAATACATCAGTTAACCATTTGTAACCATTTGAATTTGCTGACTAAATCTTGGTTAATTTCTAGGGTCAAGGAGGTCAGGTGTCTAACCAACAACCACCTTACTGAGAGGAGGAGAAAGGATAACCACAGTAAAGGAAGACAGTCTATACTTATTGGGAACTGAATGCAAGGTTTCACCTCCCCACAGATTTGACCTGTAAGTTGGCCTGGTGGTGTTACCTGCTTGTCTCCATGAAGATAGAACTTTAATGCCACATTGTAGTGTAGAAAACATCTCCATGGAGACAAACAGGTGGCAGATCTACCAGAAAAGTTACACAGTGGACCTTTAAGTTCTTATATTATCTGACAAGCTAAATTTTATTGCCGTCACTCTTAGTTTATTTATTAAATGTCTTGTAGCTTTAAAACTCCAAAAAACTACCACAAAAACCAATTCCTTTTCCATTTTTCCAACCTCGACATGTAAGTAAGACTGACAAATGCGATGGTGCAATTTATGCCGTCTCAAACTAGCTCGGAAAAACAACATGCCAGGGAAAACGAGGCTTATTTTGTTACTCCATCGAGAAGGAATTCTGTCCGTCAGGTGTCAAGAGCTGTCAGAGCAAAGAGGAGCAGAAACAACAGGAAATACTGGATTTAAAAAGTCAATAGAGTAACTGTGAGGTGAGTTCATTGGTTTATATGTTCACAAGACCAGAAAAAGAAAATCCGTACAAATGTTACTTCAAAATTTCACTATAAAGGTAGAACTAGGATTGTCGAAAATCAGATACTAGTCGATACTAAAACTAGTATCGAAACTATATTCTCAAACTATATTCTCAGTTGAGCAGGTATCAATACTAAAAAAGTCACATTTACAGGACAGAAATGAACCTTTCATCAATAGCTTTAAAACAATGTTGAGCTGTATCAGAACAAGTATAAAATCACATAGAAAACTTTAAGCCCATGGACCACTATGGAACCTATCTGGACCACTGAAGGATTACACAGGTCACATGGGAATATACAAGAAAGTACTACCATTAAATGTTGAAAATCACATTTTATTGTCTAAATAAAGAGTGTTTTTATTATCATCATGGTATCAGTATTGAGTATATCCTTTAGGAACGAAATTGAGTTTGAATTATTATCCTGAAAACACTAGGTAGAACTACTACTACTACCGATTATCATCCTTGCAAACACCTGCAAATGAAGAAACACAACTTGGATAAGATTAAAGCTACCAAGTTTTCAATACAATAATACTTACAATATAATGGGCATTTTTTTTTTTTTTTTATTGAAGAAATACATTCTTAAATAGAACTGTTTTGGGCAAACTATTTATTTATGGACTCCAGCTTTTTTTTTTAGGACTTTTGACCATTATGTTTTGAATTGGTAATAGCCACGGTGCTAATTCTCATCACTCTAAAATCCATGACATTGCAGCTTGTTGACAAAGCAAACATCACACCAGTGAAATAAAAGATACATTTTCTTACCTTCTCTCTGTCCTCCACCAAATCTGCCAAAGGATCGTCCATGTCCAAAATACCTCCATCACTGTATTCAAGATGATGGGTCTGAATTGCACCATCTCCCTGCTAAAAACAAGAGGAAAATTAGAAAAATGGAACAGGACAGTGAATATAAGGTACAGAGGAGAAACTGAGAATAAAAGGTACAGAGGAGGGACAGTGAAAATAAGGTACAGAGTAGGAACTGAGAATAAAAGGTACAGAGTAGGAACTGGGAATAAAAGCTACAGAGGAGGAACTGAGAATAAAAGGTACAGAGGAGGGACAGTGAATATATGTGGATATGTGGTACAGAGGAGGGAGAGTGGATTTGTTGTACAGAAGAGGAACAGTGAATATGGTACAGAGGATGGATGGAGGATGGAAGATGGAAAACTAAATAAACTACTCACTCCTCATTCAAATCAAGCCAGTCACGGGAGAGGTTATTGTTCAGCTTAAGCTCATGTCTAGTCACAAGGTCAGACCGGCTCAGCCGCATTTGCAAGACAGGGTTGTACCATTGTTTTGATGGGTGTAATATCCCCGTTTCAGTTCCCAGTCTAGTCCTCAGTCCAGTCTTCAGGGTAGGCAGAGTTTAGTGCTGGTTTGGTCCCCGGTTCAGTCCCTGGTTTAGTTCCCCGTTCACTCTCTAGTTCAGCCTCCAGTCTAGTCCCCGGATTAGTCTTCAGGGTAGACAGAGTTTAGTGCTGTTCAGTCCCCAGTTCAGTCCCCAGTTCAGTCCTGCTTTAGCCCTGCTTTTGCCAGCCCTGCTTTAGCCCTGCTTTAGTCCTGCTTTAGTCCTGCTTTAGTCCTGCTTTTGCCCTGCTTTTGTCCTGCTTTAGCCCTGCTTTTGCCCTGCTTTTGCCCTGCTTTAGCCCTGCTTTAGCCCTGCTTTAGCCCTGCTTTAGCCCTGCTTTAGCCCTGCTTTAGTCCTGCTTTAGTCCTGCTTTAGTGCTGCTTTAGTGCTGCTTTAGTGCTGCTTTAGTGCTGCTTTAGTCCTGCTTTAGTCCTGCTTTAGTCCTGCTTTAGCCCTGCTTTAGTCCTGCTTTAGTCCTGCTTTAGTGCTTTAGCTTTAGTCCTGCTTTAGTCCTGATTTAGTCCTGCTTTAGTGCTTTAGTCTTTAGGAATAGTCCACAATAGTCCTGCTTTAGTCCTGCTTTAGCCCTGATAGTTCTGGTATTGTCAATAGGAATATTCCACAATATGGCATTATCTAACTTCATGGAGAGAAGGTGGTGGCGCTACAAGCCCAAGTTACAGGTCAGATCTTTGGGGAGGCAACTCTACTCACAGTAAGAATACTTGTTTTTCAAGATATATTTGAGCAAAAGAAATTTCCAATTGAACAGATGCAAGACAGATAAGTTTAATGCCATACTGCTCATTCAAACCGCCATTCCCAAGCTAAACAATAACATTTCCATGGAGGCAAGCAGGTGACAGAAAAGTTACATAATACACCTTTTTTTTTTTTTTTAAAGTAAGTAATAACCAGAATAACTACAAAAATATTCCATCTGCCTAGTAACACTTTCACATGTAATTTCCTATTGGACATAAGCCAGTGTGGCAGTGCCTCAGCCTGTTAGCTTAGCCACTTTAAATAAAGACACATGGCAATGGTGGTTGGTAGAAAAATTGGTTATACATGATAAACTGTTGACGATAACTTAACAATAATAATCTGGGTCATATTCAAGACAAATTACTATACAACTACTTCTAGTACTGTTATAGTGACAAGACACAAGCCATGACTGAACATTGTTATCCAATAGCAATTTCTGTTTGCAATTGTGTTTTGTTTTTTGTTTCAGTTCACAGTAGTGTTGTCGTGATACTAAAATGAATACCAAAATAAAACTTGATTTCGATACTAAGGACTAGACTCAATACAGATTACGATACCACGATGATAATAAAAAACTCTTTCTTTCTAGGTTCCAGGTAGGTCTATGTGGTGATTATTCTAAAGTTATTCAGGAAAGGTTCATTTCTGTCCTGTTAATGGGACTTTTTTAGTATCAATAACAGCGAAAAATAGTTTCAATACTACTTTTAGTATCGATTAGTATCTGACTTTTATACTTTTGACAACCCTTGTTCATTTGAAAGAAGACAGAAATCTGAACTGCTGAACTAATCCAAAAATCCCATGCATTTCAGAACATGTTTGTAGAGGTGTAAACTACAGGGTTAGCAGCTTTTACACAGAATAAGATCCCATGGAGGCACAGGGACATTTAGCTCTCAAAGACGACATTGCATTACCTAAATAACTGCAGAATTTGTGCTTTGCTAATTGTGGTCATTCAAATTGTGATTCTCTTGTGACAAATCCTTTAGCAGAGTTGGCAAAAGCCCTGTAACTTAATACAAACTTTGCTTTAGCGTGCACTTCTGTTGCCAAATCAATGAGCCAAAAAAGTTATATAGAAACTTTTTATAGCATCGTATTTTAGGTTAGTTTGAATTAATTATCTTTGCTTAATAATAGTCGAATTAAACACATTTTCTCAAAGTGATCGATCATAATGTTCAGTATATTTTGTCTTTGTAAACAAACACTTTTTTATTTTTAAACACATACAGAAAAATTGACAAAGACTGAAATCTGAAATGAACAGAATTTAGACTAAACTACAGGGACATTTCAGAACATGTTTGTACAGAATTAAACTACAGGGTTAGGCCTTTTTTATACAGAATAAGACAGGAGATTTTGTTTGGAGGAAATGATGGTACTTCAAAAATTGCAGCCTTTGTGATTTGCTAATCGTGTCCATTCAAATTGCGATTTTGATTTGATCATAAAAATAGCATATCCATATTTTTGCCCATTATTTGTCCTTCTGACAGATCTAAAAATATCCACTGCAGCCACTGTCCACATCCCTGTCCTGCCAGCTCATTTCCCACAATGCCATTCTTCTGATTAAAATGCTCTGCTAGTGATTTCCTTTCATTGAGCTTTGTAATTAGTCTGTGCCACTAGACGCTACCTCAGCACTTTGTATCGGCCGCAGGGACTGTGACAGCCTTATAGATGAATGTATAGTCATAGTATTGCC
Organism: Periophthalmus modestus; assembly: GCA_019594935.1. Taxonomy (NCBI): domain Eukaryota; kingdom Metazoa; phylum Chordata; class Actinopteri; order Gobiiformes; family Gobiidae; genus Periophthalmus; species Periophthalmus modestus. The sequence continues at coordinate 1,287,586 of JAIEZT010000198.1, read as the reverse complement.
AGGAAGGACAGAGATCCGAAACTGGATGCTACAATGCTATTTCAGGCCTTCCAAACTGCTTCACATGTTACAAGTCTAACAACCAGCAGAGGGTTGAATCACCATCTGGCCAGTTCACACTGCTGCTGTGTCCTTGGGCATGACACTTAACTAGGGAAGAAAGATTAATTGTGATATTTTTTTTTTTTTAAATGTTACAAAGGTACATAGCCAAGATCGATGCTTGGAAGAAATAATATAAAGTAATAGAGACCGACTGATATGAGTTTTTTCATGGTCGATGCCGATGCCGATACCGATTGTTTAGAATCCATAGAAGCCGATGGCCAATAAGCTCTGCCGGTGTTTTTGGCCCAATATGTAGGGCCGATTTAGACTATTTTCCCCAAATGATAAAATCTGAAATGACGACAAACTCATCCACAAAACTGTTTTCCCACCAAGCGCATACAAGAGCTGTGTAGTCACATTTTGTGCTGTGTCCCTAAAGTCTTCAAATAAAGAGTTATGCATACTCAAATATATATATACCAATATATCTCCAGTAAATAACTGCAAAGTATTTGTTATTCTGGACAAAACCTGCTAACCCTGTAGTTAGACCTCTACAAACGGGTCAACTGTATCAGACTCAAATTCTTGGTCAACAAATCCCTGTGCATTGATTAATATACTGAAAGGAGGTCTGGCATGGCAAAAGCTCTCAAAATGATAAAGATCTTGAGCAAACACTACTATGTACTAAGATGTACAAATAAGAGAAAAAGAAACTAAAGACATGCTCTATGCATCCATTAACAAACTAAGAGGGGGCGTGGTGTGGCAAAAGCTCCAAAATCATCAGGATCTTGCGTAAAAAAGAAACAATATCAGATACAGGCAAATGGCATCTGCATTAGTGAAAAGGCAGATTCAACTGCCATTCCTGAAACTCCATCTAACTCACTCCATGCTTTCGTCTTTAGTCTTATGCATAAATATATTTAAAATCCTAATAAAATAATTTGTCAAATAATGAAAATGTGATTCAAAAATGATAAGATTCCACATACTGATTAATTGACTAAATGACAAAAGGACTATAGCCCTACCACAAACATGTTCTGAAATGCATGGATTTCTTGTATTACTTTAACAGGTCATACTTCAGTCTAGGGTTGTCAGCAGTATTGAAAATCAGATATAAATCCATACTAAAACTACTGTCGAAACTAGACACTCATTTGAGCAAGTATTGATACTAAAAAGTCCCATTCACAGGACAGAAATGAACCTTTCCTGGATATCTTTAGATTGATTTTGAGCTGTATCTTTCACACGTATAAGACACAGACTAGTATACACCCATGGACCACTATGAACCTACCTGGACGACTGAAGGATTACAGAGATATAAGGCCTTATGGGAATAGAAAAGAAAGTACTACCATTTAAAGTTGAAAATCACATTCTATTGTCTAAATAAAGAGTGTTTTTTATTATCATTGTGGTATCGGACTCAGTATTGAGTATTACACAGATATAAGGCTACATGGTAATATACAGTTTACATACACCAGAAAGAAACATAGGTTTTTTGTCGCTGTCTCCCATGAAATCAGAATAAACTTTTCCTGTTTTTGGTCAATTAGGATCACCAAAATTATTTCTATTTGAAGAAACTAATGAAATGAGAATTGTCTTTTAAAAAATCCTGTAAAGTCAGAAGTTTACATACATTTCATTAGTATTTCGTGCCATTACACCTAAACTGGATGACTTAGGTTAAACATTTTTGGATATCCTTCCATACGCTTTTGGCTCATTCCTCCTGACAGAACTGGTGTACCTGAGCCAAGTTTGTAGGCCAACTTGTTTGCACATGCCTTTTCAGGTCTGCCCATACATTTTCAATAGGATTGAGATGAGGGCTTTGTGATGGCCACTTCAAAACATTGACTTTGTTATCCTTAAGCTACTTTGTAACCAGTTTGACAGTATGCTTCAGGTCACTATGGAAGACTCATTTGCACCCAAGCTTTAACTTCCTGGCTGATGTCTTGATATGTTGCTTCAGTATTTACATATAATGTAATTTCCTCATGATGCCATCTATTTTGTGAAGTGCACCAGTCCTTCCTACAGCAAAACACCACACGACATGATGCTGCCACCCTCATATTTCACAGTTGGGATGGTGTTCTCAGGCTTGCAAGTTTTCACCTTTTTCCTCCAAACATACAATCCCACTCTTACCGACGTCAGCCAGTATCTTCACATCATCAGTATCTTGCTTTTGTTCTTGGGTTGATGCACGTTTCAGACCAAATAACGTTCATCTCTGGGACACAGCACCCATCTCCTTCCTGAGCAGTATGATGGCTGGACATTGTCATGATGTTTATACTTGTGTTTAATAGTTTGAACAGATGAACGTGGCACCTTCAGGCATCTGGAATTTGCACTAAGGATGAACCAGACTTGAGCAAGTCCACAATCCTCTTCCTGATATCTTGGCTGATTTCTTTTGACATTGCTATGTTACACAAAGAAGCAGGGTTTCAGGTGTGCTTCAAATACATCCACAGGTGTGTGGATTGCAGGATGTAATTAACTCAAATATTGTCAATAAATGTGTCAGAAGCTTCCAAAGACATGACACCATCACCTGGGTTTTCCCAAATAGTTTAAATGCATATATGCCTAATCTTACTGTACGTAAACTTCTGACTTTGAAGAAAGTAATTAAAATTGTCTTTGCTAAATGCCAGAATAATAAGAGAAGTGTTTTTCAAATAGAAATAATTATTGTCTAATTTCATGTCAGACAGCGAGAAAAAAAAAAGCGTATGTGTCTTTTTATATAGTATATGTAAACTTCTGGTTTCAAATGTAAAAGAAAGTTCTCTCATTTAATGTTGAAAATCACACTCTATTGTCTAAATAGTGTTTTTTTTTATTTGCATTGTGGTATCAGAATCAGTATTTAGTATCAAGTCTATTTCTTAGTATCAAAATTGAGTTTGAAATTTTAATATTGTGACAACAGTGCATCAAACCATGTGTGCCGCAGCTTTCATTTAGCCATCAACCAGCTTCTACATCCCTCTCTGCTCCACTCTCCAGCTCTCCTCAGCCCTCTCTGCCCAGCGATGTGCACTCGTAGGCGGGCTTTTTGTCGCCTGATAAGCTCCTCGCCTGTCACCGACTCCAATCCCCCCATCACTCAATGTGACAATGGCCGCTGTCCGCTCCAAATGTCCCAAAAGACGCAGCAACGTCAAGCAGCTAAGCTCCCCCACCTGCCCACAGAGATACCAGCGGATTGGAGGCGAAAGCTATTGTACAGGATAGACAGCCCTGATCCAAAATGGCCACCGAGGGAGAGCAGTGGCACCTATCACCACGGGACAGCGAGCAAACAGGAGCCGAGAGAGAAGAGGAGTTGATTATTAAAAGGTCAATGCAACAAAATGATTAATGTGAGAGAGAGAGGAAGAGGGAAATTAGAAAACACTGAGGATAACCACTCTGCTACACTAATACAAAGAGGACATGAACAGTACACTCAGAGAGATCGGGAGTCTAACCCACAACCTCTAGCAAAATAAATATAAAATTTATGTCCACATATAAAAGTGGGGCTGGGTGATATTACCAAAAATAAGATCTTAATCTAAATCTGAGCAGTGACTGCTAGTGTTTCAAACAGAGGAAGGTCTTCACATTTTCGTTCTTATCATATCCTATCATTTAAGAAATTGTAAACTGTCTTTGATTACATTTGTATAGAGAAGTAAGTAATCTAATTTTAATTGTTTAAATTATAATGAGATTCCACTTCACAAAATAATCAAATGAACTTGACTAATTGCCCAGCCCTCTATGAAAGCTACAGTCAAAAAGGGGGAAATAGTGGCACGTTAAACTTCCTCTTACATTACATGCTTTATACATATGTGAAGTGAATATTGTAAATCTAAAATTTTCAAAACAATTTTTGTATACTACCTCCTCCAAACCATGGCAAATGTGTCATATCTATTCATAGATGTATTTGGTTTATTTTAATCTGGAAGAATTTAGCAGTACAAAGTCAGTTGATAGAACCTACCTGTGCAATTAGAAGGCACACAAAATGTCAATTAAACTTTTTTTTTTTTTTAAATGGTAAACTATGTAAAATTTAGGTTACATGTACTGTTGTCAAAACAAAAGACAGTGAAAACAGTGAAACTGCAATACTCATTTGTGCAAGTATCAATACTAAAAAAAAGTCACATTGACACGAGAGAAATGATCTTGAGCTGTATCAGAACAAGTATACGACACATAAACTAGTTTTCGCCCATGGATCACTATGGAACCTACCTGAACCACTGAGGGATTACACAGATAAAGGCCACATGGTAATATAAAAAATACTATGATTTAATGTTAAAAATCACATTCTGTTGTCTAAATTGTCATTCCGGTATAGGAATCGGTACTGAGTATCAAGTCTATTCCTTAGTATCAAAATCAAGTTTGGAATTGTAGTATCATTTAGTATCCTCCAAACCATCAAGGTAAAATTCTATTCGTAGTAGTATTACTAGTAGAGGTAGTATACTACTAATAATTGTGTTAATATATACTTGTTTTACATTCACATGCATTTACAACAGCTGTGTTATATATGTGTTAAATGTGTGTTATGTGTGTGTAGGTAGAATAAACATGTTTTTAAAGTGTCTATTTATTAAGGTATTTGTCATAAAACAGCAATCATTTTTTCCAAGCTGTTCCTGTATTATAAAAGACGTGTGTATGCTATACTAAGTTTCCAATTGAAGCCAACCATCTAGGCCAAAATTTGATCTATGTGAAATTAGCATAGTATTACCCCGCTATCTTATTTATATTATAAACTGTCATGTAGAAATGCTAACCAACTTGTCAGATTTAGCTTAGCTTTAAAATCTTTATAAAGGTCTATTATTTCAGCATTTAGTGTTATTGTTTTGAAATATATCATCGCCACGTGTTTTACTGATTATACAACTAAGCGAGCACGAAAATAAAATGTCAAGAATGAATGGCATTGCTAGCTAATGCAACAGGCGTCTCCGTTTCACCTGCTGTTGTTCCAAAATTCTTCGATATCTTCGCGTTGCTTGGTCCGCTAAATCTTTGACCGTCCAACCAGCTTTACAAGGGACAACTACAGCAGTATTCCCGAAGTTTACTGTCACTTTCATGGTCTCAAAAAACCCAAATAAAGCGTTAAAAATTAGAAATATCCGCGGAGTTTCGGTGTTTTGTCCTTCCGAGTTGCTGTAGTAGCGCCAGCACCTGTACGTCGAAGCAACAGGTGTCAAATCACGTCCAAAATCACTTCTTTACACCATAAAAACGAAAATATTCAGCGTGAAATCCAGCGAGGACATGTTGATAATAAAGAAATTATCCCAAACGAAGTGACAATGTTCAAAAAAGATGGCTATCAAAGCAGAACAGAGCGAGTTTCTGACATGTTGTATAAGGTCCGCCCAATCAAAACAAAGCGACAGAGGAACCCGGAAGTAAGTCATCTGGGCGCGTTTTTTTCATTCCAACTATAATAATAATAATAGTAATAATAATACTAATACTACTACCACTAATAATAATAATAATAATAATAATAATAATAATAATATAATAATAATAATATAATAATAATAATAATAATAATAATAATGCAACAATAGAACAACACACTACACTATGAAGTCCAGATGGTAAGAAAGGTGTTCATGCAATCAAAATGAGATACACATAAAGATATTTACCAACGATATAATTTAGAAAGTTATAATAAAAAATAATGAGTCTGTATTTAATCTTTTTATTAAGAACAGTATAGGCAGTATAAGCATTAGTGAAATTAGGATTTACTGCTCAATTAATCTCTTTTATAAATTAATTTATTTTAGACATTTTATCACACGACATGAATCTGCATTCATTTTATTTTTCAGTAGTGATGCCAGCTACTAAAGTGTGGTGATCATGATTAACAAACCTATTGTATAGTACCCCACATAACTTTTTCTAGCGTAATCTCCTATTTGTGAGTGCTGTCTACTTCCATTATCAGACTAAATAAGCATTGGACCCAATGTTATTTTCATATCTTGTCATCACCTCCACTGTAAGACCTCGATTGAAATTCCTGTCCACTGACACATTATTGTTGCTTGAGGGGGTCTCCTCTCAAATTAAAATCTGAAAAATATGGCAGCAGATGCCATTTTAATTGCAATCTTTTCTTGTAACATTTGCAGTTATGATAATAATAAATAGCTTGACAGTGCATCTTCATTTTGATTTGAAAGCTGGTAAACAAAACAATTGGTTTTACATTGAAAGATTGGAGGCGATAAACTTGCACAGTAGTTTTATCTTCATTTTGGATCTCTGAAATACAATAATAGAGATTGCATAATGTTTTTTTCCGTTGAAGAATATGAGAAAGGAATATGTTGACTCAGCTGTTTTTGTAGTTACTTTATTATGAATGCATATGTAGATAACATATATATTAACATCATTGCAAATATATAGGCTATGTCCTTATTGTCTGCATGTTCTGTGGGAATTGAACCTGGCACCTCCTTGCTATGAGGCGATACACTTAAAGAGGTGGTATTATGCAAAATTGACTTTTTTGACCGTTCCATATTATAATGTTGTTACCTCATCAAAAACATCCCTGAAGAGGTTTTAGATGTCATCCATGCATGCTTGAGTAATCTAGCGATCTCTCCCAGGCCATATTCAAACCCTCCTTTACTTGCTTGAGCTTGAGCCAAAAAACCAAAATGACACTTAAAAAACAAATGTTGCATTTTCAAAACAATAAAAGTTAACATGGTGATCTAAATATGTTGTGTGTTAGCAGTTAATACCCCACAGAAGTTAAATACCCACTCTTTAACGGAACTGTGCGCTCTTACAGTTTTAAAAAGGTACTACAATCACAACTGAACCTGTGTGCCCAGTGTCTTAACCTGCAGACAGAGACACATACAGGTGTGTCTCATTCTCAGTGTATGGACAGGCCTCATGTGACAGCTCAGGACCGCCAGAATTCACTCACTAAGCTGCAGAAGGTGCACTGGCACTAGAGTCCTGAGGCTGCAGGTGCTGAGGTTTAGGTAGTGACCATTTAGATCAGAGAGAGGCATTTTAGGTTTAAACCAACTTGATTTTAGCATTGAAACTGGCAACCCAAATGAAAGAGTCACGTGAGGCTCATTCTCAATCATCTTGAGAAACAAAATACCAAATTATAACATAAACAACTTGTCAATCATGTCCAGTGTTTTTGAAATTAAGAATAAATCAGCATCACAATTATTATCAGTAAAACTTATATTAGGTGTGTTGTGTTTATGTTTACCTCATATTTGGAGACACAGATAGGTCAAGTTTATAGAATTTAAAATTAAACTCCTACACACAGTTCCTTTAACAGCGTCCATTATTAATATTACTTTGTTTTGGATTGTATCTCTGGGTTTTTTTCTACCTTCAAAAAAAAAAAAAAATTGAAAGAATTTTACTATAACCTGGAGCATTTTTTCTGAGGCCTCAATATGTCAACAGAGTGTTTGAAACATTGGAAAGATAAAGGACAAAAAGCTATGGAAGAATTTGCCTTTAGTTCGAAACTGGTTTGACAACATGTCCCTCCCGCGTTAGCTTAGCGTGTCATTGATTTTACTGTCTCCAAACCTCCCCTGTGCCATGTAGGTGTGCTGCTTTCAAATACAAGTAAAGTTTTTGACAATTTACAACAGAACAGGAGTTCACAAATATTGGCGAGGATGTAAAAAAAAACATGGAACAAAATGTAACCGTTTTTTTGACATATTTAGGTGAGGTAAGGAAAAAGGAATCCCAACTCGCACAATAGAGATTATGCAGTGACATCATTTTATTTGAAAAATGCCCCTCCACATTCTGACTGACTGACGCTGAGGCAGAACTATGAGCAGAACACCAGACAAAATGTGTTTCTTTGCTTTTTTTCTGCCTCATTTCTGTCTGTGGAGCTGTTTGTTTTCACCACAATAATTATTTCCATTTCCTATTGCAAGCTATTACTAATAAAGCCTATAAAATATTTTAAAACAAACCAATATTCATCTGTTTGATTATAAAAAGTTTACGTAAGCATGTAACCCCCGCAGATAACCTATAACCTGATGCAATAACGGGCATGGGCGGTGTGCCACCCTGTGTGCCACCCACATGTGCCACATTACTACAGTAAGCAGAGCCAAAAAGATTTGGAGACGGAAGATGAGGTATTATTTTTTATTTTGAAAGAAAACTGCAGCTGGTTCACCAGATTGACAGATTCACTCCCGTTATGTCTGTTTTCAAGCACGTTTTTTGCTAAAATAAAGCAAAAAATGTAAATAAAATAATTGATGTATTTAATGATGTGTATTTAATGATTGCGGGTGCAGATGGGGGTTGTATAAATAGATTCTGCTGTGCAGGGCGGGCTGGGGCTAGTGTGAAAACCCACCTCTTCTCCCTGGTATTTAATACTAGTATTGTGGAATTTCTAATAGTAACAAGCCTTAAAAATATAAGAAATCAAGAAGAAGAAGTTGTCTTGAATCAAAAAAGTCAGATTTATTGAATCAATTGTGCACAGTTGTCAAAGAGCAGTTGTCCTTAATAGTTTCGTCTTGCCCTCCGCCCCCAAATGAACATACACGCAGTGTATTTATACCATCAAAATAATCGTATCAGTCTTAATCTAGTCCAAGTGCCTTCAGGCTGTTGGACACATCGTCTTGTAAGCTAACAAACAAGAGATATGCCCATGCGTAACAACAGATAGTATCACGAAGATTAGGTCAAAGAGATAGATAATATTACATAGCAATATACATAAGGATTTAGGAATTAGGTCAAACAGGTAGATGACAATACATATGAATACAAGTAATGATTTAGGGCAAAGAATGCAATGACACTAGACAGGATATCTTGGTGTTTTATGGTTCTTTTCCTATGTCCTGTTTGTTTGTTGTTTGTTTTTTTTACTTTTTATGTGAAGCACTTTGGTCAGCTGAAGTTGTTTTTAAATGTGCTGTATAAATAAACTTGAACCGAATGTCTGTTTAAATGATTGTGAGCGTGGTCTGCAGTGTCCCAGTTGTTTAACTGTTCACTGGTTTTCTTCTGTTGACGTAATTTTCTTGTTTTAGAGTCAGGTATAAACTAAATATTTCACAGAATTGTCGACTTTTATATTTGTGATTAAACTGGAGCAGCTCTTCACATTTTAGAGTCAGTGCGTTGAGCTTTTACAGAAGAACATGTCATTACTTACCACTGGCACTCGTATAGGTTTGCCACTCATTAATAAAGTTCCAAAGGTTATGATTGTCATTTGCATAACCTCTAGTTGGAGAGGTCACATGTCAGATGAAACGTATATATTGTCTAGTGTATATTTAATTAGTTAGTGCAAGACCATTGGATTAAATGATACTCAGCTTTAAACCAAAGCTCATCATATCTCTTCATGTGTGTCATATACTGAACTGTATTAAGTTTTTGAAATATTCCACAGTATGGTATTACACATCTAGCACCTAGATATTTCATGCTTTGTTCATTTGCCAAAACACCACATTAACATTCTTTGTTTACACTGGGACTAAACCCAAAACTAAACCATGACTAGACCAGGACTAAAACAGACACAGAGTATTGTTTTTTCCTGATGATATTTCCTTTATCACTCTCCTTACATTCACCTCTCATCAACTTGGATAAGTTCTTCCCCCAAAAAGACAGTTTTCTTCCCCATATTTACAGCAGAATCACAGCTGTGTCTAAAGTCTGGTCAATAACAAGCCCTTGATGGTTTGGGTTGTTTTGTGCAGTGTAATTTTACGACTTGGCCACTACAGAATCGATCGGTAGCTGTTGATTCGGCTCTGTCCTTTTTCTAAAGAGCAGAATTGACACAGCTCACACCACGGCGCCGCTAACCCAGTGTTTAGGCTCTGCGTGTGACTCCAATAGTCGATAACAGGAGACAGAGTGAGAGGAGAAGGGAGGGGGTTATCGAAGGTGGAAGTGGCAAAATTTAAAGGTCTACTGTGTAACTTTTCTAAATTGGGGTCCTCCAATTGCTTGCCTGCGTAGAGTATAGACAAGTTCCCGGATCATTCAGTCCCTTCTACATTCTATACAGAGCAGGACAAACCTGCATCTTAACTTGGAACAGTTCAATCACAGCCGCTCATTTGTATCATGTGTCTCTCAAATGCAGAAGACATCTCTTGAAAATTCTCATCTTATTTTACTGGAGATTTTGTTTGCTGATGTTTTATTTTCCTTTTTGTGTGTAAGCTGCCATTTTTGTTTTTACCTGAACGGAGCATGAGTCTCTCTAATTGGTTAATCCACCTGTCAATCACACCCAACTCAAATCGGAGAGACAGGATACAGCTCCAGACCCACTTATCTTTGTGAAGTTTTGTCAAAGCATGTGGTTCTGGCTGGACATGTGAGGAAAAGTAATTTAGCCTTGGTAGTTGTAACTTAAAGCACACCATGTAACTTTTTAGGTGCAGGGTCTGACTGCCACTTGCTGATTTCCATGGAAATGTTATTTCTTTGCTTGAAATCCCAGAGTGCCAAAGACCAAACCAAACCATAATCAAACTTTTATGGGACCATTTAGCATACTTAGCATTAAATATATATATGTACATTGACTAAAACAATAATAGATGTTGTTCTCTAAATTAGCATTACATTTCTGTTGAGTGAAACTGAAAAACACAAAAGATTATTTTAAAGACCAAAGGTTTGTCCACACTTGCACAATCATCCTTCCATTTTCTTCCACTTATCCAGGGCCGGGTCGTGGGGGCAGCAGTCAGCAGGGACTCCCAGATTTCCCTCACCCCAGACACATCTTCCAGCTCCTCTGGTGGAACCCCAAGCCAGCCGAGAGACATAGTCCCTCCAGCGTGTCCTGGGTCTTCCCCAGGGCCTTCTCCCAGTGGGACATACCCGAACACCTACCCAGGGAGGCGTCCAGGGGGCATCCTGAATAGATGCCCAAGCCATCTCAGCTGGTTCCTCTCGACGTGGAGGAGCAGCAACTCTACTCTGAGCTCCTCCCATGTGACTGAGCCCATCACCCTATCTCTAAAGGAGCACCCAGCCAGCCTGCAGAGAAAACCCATTTCGGCCACTTGTATCCACAGTCTTCCTCCTTTCGGCCATTACCCAAAGCTCATGACCATAGGTGAGGGTGGGGAGGTAGATTGGACGGTAATTCGAGAGCTTTGCCTTTCGACTCAGCTCCTTCTTACCACGACAGTCCGATACGGCGACCTCATCACTGCAGATGCTCCATCCTTCCCTCACTCATGAACAAGACTCCGAGATACTTGAACTCCTCCACTTGGGTGCAAATCACCACTTCACCACACAAATTGGGACTAGATGAGGACTAGACCAGGACTAAAACAGGACTAAACCAAGTCTACATTTGAACTCTTAATTGGGCAAAAAGAACCAAAAAAGGAACTACATTTAAATTTATTTTCAAAGTTAACACTGGACAAAAGGAAATGGTATGTGGCAGTGATAGTAGCGCACTGTCATTCTTTCATTTTTATCTTTTTTCCACAGGGGGAACCCAATGAGAGCACCACATTCTCTTTTTCATGAGTGTCCTGTTCAAATACAGAACAATTCCCATTTCAGTTCTAGTGCAGCCCGTTTTTAAACATAGACAATCATGAGATCTTTTTCTAAAAATTCAACAAACAACTGAGATATTGAGTCTATCGCCGTAGTCCCTTGACAATACATTTAATAAATATACATTTTGTACTGTGTTGTTCTCTTCTGACAGATGTGATGGCCACCCTACTTTTCAACAGAGTGAACAGTGATGGGTTTAAATTCATCACCTGTTGAAACAAAGGGCTGAGTGAAAGAGCGAATCTAAAGGTTTCAAAGGAGGCCGAAGAGCATATCTCCATAATCTAGTGCAGAACAGAAAAGTTGCTTGAATTCCTTTTCTGTAGTTTAATGAGATACACAATTTGTTTCTATAATAAAATAACAATTTAAATTTTAAACTGCTACATAATTCCAAGATATGTATTTTAAATGATACATTTTTGTCAAGCCAAACCCCAAGATATTTATAGGTGGTTGAAGCGCTTTACAAAATTTACAACTATGCACTAAAATGTGTGTATTCCCTCAGGCATCCAGGTACACTCTATAGTAAAAGATTTTTTTTTTTTTTTTTTTTTTTTTAAATCTGTCAAAAATGTTGTAGGAGTGAAGACATTTCGCTGCTCATCCAAGCTGCTTCTTCAGTTCTGGTCAGATTACTGGTGGACACTGCCTTATATCTGTCTGAAGGGAGGAGCTAACTACACTGAAACTAAAAACACCTACTATTTACAGTTTCTGTTTTGTAGGCTAGATCTAATTGAGGTAAACAAAGTGTGAAGTGTGCTCGAGTCATAGTTCAGACCCCTAATAAGTGCTCTCCTACCTATTAGCATCCTGGCGAAACCTATTGTTTTCTTTGTTTTGATTTGGGAATCATAGATAAGAGATAGACGATGTCTAAGGCCCCCATTCCTGTTCAAGAAAGGTTTGCCTTTCCTAACAAAAGTTGCTCCGCTCTTCAGATACATATAAGACAGTGTCCATCAGTAATCTGACCAGAACTGAATAAAGGGCTTAGATGAGCAGCCAAACATCTTCACTCCTGCAACTTCTTGTCCAGTTGACGGATTTTAAATTTTTCTTTTTCTAACTATGCACTAAATACTTCTAATTCACAAATGATCTGCAGAGTACAACATAAACAAGGCTAAACAGCTGCACACTGCAGACCTGCTTTGGGACTGCTCAGATCCATGCATTTAGGGGGAAGATACAGTCTACATGCATCTTTACGGCCATCTTATCTGTTAGTGATGGAGGTACATTTGCTTTAACACTTTTCTTATACGTAATTTCTCACAATTTTCTCCTGATACCATGGTGACAACTCACCTTCGCCTGGAACAGAGCTTTAATTAGCCTGTTGAGAATTTTCACTGCAAAAGACTATATGCTTTAACAGCAACTATTTCATGTTGAGGTGAGAGTGAGGAAATATAAAGTGACACAGAGCATAAATTAGTACTTCAGATGCCCTCCCATCCTTTTATATACCTGTGGTGATGGACTGAGACAGGGGAAGATCAAATGTCTCTAGTTAATAGTTAAGATGTTGTGTTGTGTCAGATGCCCTCCCAGATGTTGCGGTGTGGTTGGATATGTACAGCTGGAGAATGGATCTTGTCACTGATCAGGGAACAACTTCACCCACTGCTATTTTCACTAATTAACTAATTCACTAAATAATTTTACTTCTATGATCACTCATTTATACTAATTCTACTACGACTATTACTACAGCTACTACATCAACTACTACTATATTATCAATATCATAAGATCATGGAACTAATATTTTTAAACTCTACTTAAATGCATCTGCCAATTTACTATATGACAGTGATTTTTTTCCTACATTGTTACATAGTGCCATACTTAACCCAGTTATAGGAACCATTTGGCAATCGATATTTTGAAATTCAGAACTCTCTATGCGAGCAAGCTGACACTTTTTACCTTTTATGCAAATTACCTTAGCCTGCATTTTAGCCTGCATTAGCATACAACTGGGACAACGGCTTTTTCCACTATTGTCCGATATAATATTACTACTACTACTATTACTACTAGTACTACCACTACTACAACAAAAGTCAGTATTTTACTATTACTACTACTAGCCTAATACAACTGGCCAGTATTAGACCTACAATCATGACTACTTTTGCCATTGCTACTACAATCATTAATGTTATTACTGATTACTGATGCTGATATTAATGCTACTACATTTCTTATTACTACTACTACTTAATATCTAGCTATAACTACCATAACAAATTACTTCTACTAGGTCTACTAGCCTACTTCAGTATACTTTACTACTCTGACTTATATTCATACATGTTACTACTGCTGCTCCTGTTTTTGTTACTACTACTCCTACAATAACTACTGTTATACTGCTACTTCTACTGTCTATATATTATCAAGAGCATATCTTAATACATCAGAAATCTCCTTTTCAATATATTCTGCTGCTTCTAAAATCACTGGCCCAGATACTATTACTGCTACTACTACTAGCCTACGATATTGGTAATCTTAGTAATATTTGGCCTACAATCACTACTATATTTTGCAACCTATATTTTGAAATTCCGAACTCTCTAAGCAATCTAGCTGTCACTTTTTACCTTTTATGCAAATGTCCTCAGGTTAAAAGCTCTTTTGAAGGCTGCATTAGCATACAGTAGGGACCAAAGTTCAGAGGTAAACCTGTGAGTTATTTTAGACACTTTGACACACAGAGAGCCGCTCGAGTCTATCAGACGGTTCACTAAAAGGCAAAAACACTGTTCTTTTGCTCAAAATGTTGAGCTGTAATTGTCCAAATCAATTTTCAGACCTTGCTTTTTTTCCTGTAATTGTTGTGGAAATAAGGTGAGTTGTCATGGTGACGACGGAGAGGTTTCTTAAAAAAGATGAATTAGGAAACCAGGAGAGACAGTAACGATCAGTGATGTATTTGGTCATGTGATCAAGACTATTTAACTGACCTTTATTGTAGTAGTAACAGTAGAAGCAGTAGCAGTAGCACAAGCAGTAGTAGTAGCAGTAGTAGGAACAGTAGTAGTAGCAGTAGTAGTAGGCTTAGTAGTACTAGTAGTAGTAGTAGTAGTAGTACGAGTAGGAGGAGGAGGATGAGGAGGAGGAGGAACAGGAGTAGTAGTAGTAGCAGTAGCATTAATAATAGTAGTAATAGCAATCGTAATAGTAGCAGTAGCAGTAGTAGGCCTAGTAGTACTAGTAGTAGTAGTAGTATGAGGAGGAGGAGGAGCAGCAGGAGTAGTAGTAGTAGCAGTAGCATTAATAATAGTAGTAATAACAATCGCAGTAGTTGTATAGTAGTAGTAGTAGTAGTAGTAGTAGTAGTAGTAGTAGTAGTAGTAGTAGTAGTAGTATCATCAGTGGCATAATTCATTTGATTCAATATACTGATCCATATATTCTATACATTTCTGGACTGAAGCAGGGATGTATCAAATTTACCAAAACATTTATTGAAGTGGTACTATGTAACTTTTCAAGTGGGGGTTTGCTACCTGCCAGTCTCCATGGAGACTGCTTTGTTTTTGAATATTCCACAGTATGGCATTGTACTGATCTAGCTTGGTTTTTACATTATAGGTGTTTTAATTGCTCAAAAACGTCTTTTAAAAACATGCATTCATACTGTAAGCAGGCTCGCCTCTCCACAGATGTGACCCAAAAAGTGGACTAGTGGTGTCACCTACTTGTCTAGATGGAGGTGGATAAGTTTAATGCCATATTGTGGAACATTTCAGCGAAATCAATAACATCTGAAAAAAAACAGTGCACCTTTGATAATAATGAATAATTATAATTTATATTTTATTTATTTTCAGAGGTTGAAGAAGACGTTCATAAAATTGGTTGTGGTTTAAAGGGTAGCCATCTTGGATTTCTTCTCCCGGACATGTAATGACAATAAATGACCCAAACATGGACTATTAGGCTATGCAAATGATGTTTTTGTAAATTCAAACTAGCTCGGCGTCTTCACTTAACCTCCCTAACCCATTTAGAGACGTTTCCCATACAGTCAAGATGTCTACGGTGGGGGAAAAGGACCAAAATTACCCCTTACGTCAATCAAAAACCCAATTATTATCTCTATCAGGAAAGAGGAGCGCCACAAAGGAAGTCTACAGTACAATGCCACAGTCTAGACCAGAACAATTAGCATGTAATTAGTTCGTCAGACGCTTCCGGATTGATCCATGCTTTGATTTGCATGAAAAATCAGGTCAAGAAGAACACAGAGCTCGGAGGAGATAGAAATATATGATTATTGTTTTCAAAAGATGTGCTGGAGGTGCGACTTTTACTGTGTGATCTAATTTTAGTGATTTTAAAGCTGCAATGTTGAACTTTTGTCATGGAAACCCAGCCATCTGCTTGTTTGGATTTTGTCTGGAATGTTCCACAGTATTGCATTAAGCATATCTATCTTACTGCATTGAGTTAGTTACAGGTGTCGCTATGAAAATATCAGATCTGACCTGCTTGTCACCTGCTTGTTTCCATGGAGATGGATGCCACCCCTATTTTCTATCTGTCTTATTTGACAGATTTTAAAGATGTACTATGTAATTTTTCTGGTAGAGAGTCTGCCATCTGCTTGTATCATAGATTATGTGTTAATGGTTTGCCTGAAATGTTCCACAATACGGCATTAAAGTTATCTATCTTGTATTTGTTCAATTACAGGTGTTGCTAAAAATAATCTTTAAAGACATGTTGTGAGTGGAGAAGACTCTCCAAGGATTTGACCTGTAACTTGGCCCCAGTGGAGTCACGTTTCCATGGAGATAGATCCCACTCCTATTTACCACACTGTCTGAGAGTGGTTTTAAAGCTGCAATGTGTAACTTTTCTGGTGGAAGCCCAACGGTCTGCTTTTTATCTCCGTAAAGACGTAATTGTTTTGCCTGGAATGTTCCACGATATGACATTAAACTTCTCTATCATACATTTGTTCAATTACAGGTCTTGCCAAAAAATTATCTTGAAAAACGTAACATAAGTTTAAGATAAGATTGCCTCTCCATAGATCTGACCTGTAACTTGGCTTGGCAAAGTCATCTCCTTGTCTCCATGGAGATGGATAGGTTTAATGCCATACTGTGGAAAACTTTAGGATAAGCAATAACATCTCCATGGAAATAATCAGGTGAAAGACTCTTCACCTGAAAAGTTACATAGTGCACCTTTAAAGTGATTTTTAGTCCTTGTCTTGTTCTGATTTTATTTGTAAACTACGCAATTCAACAACAATAATTTCAGAAGAAACTTGACTAAAAAGTAAACATATTTTTGGTGAAAAGGCAAACTAAAGTACAGTTTCTCCTCCTAACACCAAGATTTGAATTTTTAGTTCAAATTTTTATTTTACTTTTTACTATTTAGTTCTGTCACTCCCTTAAAAAACAAAACCTTATTGTTCAATTTCAAGTCTACAACTAAGCCGCAATTCTTCCACTCTTCCTCCTCCTCCCCCTCCTCCTCCTCTCTCCAAAAATAAGTGGGGCGCCAATCAAAGAACCAAAACCAAAAAAAGACAAAAAAAAAAAATAAAAAAATACACGTTACTATAGCAACTGTTCACCCAAAAATCAAATGGCTGGAACTGCTACTTGCAATGTCATTTTCCACCTCTCCTCCTCCTCCTTTTCGCAGCCTTCTTACCGGGTGGCAAAGTAAAAAAAAAAAAAAGAAATAAAAAACGAGAAAATTACCTGTACTTTCTTCTTTTTGTATCGCTGCAATCACGTCTTTTCACAAATCTTTTCCAAAACCAGTGTGAAGCCTCTCGTAGACCAAGTCCAAGCCACTTCAACGTCGCCATTTGGATTTTTTTTCCCATGTTTTTTTTTTCTTCTAAGCTGCAGCAAAAGGACAAAGTACTGGATCAAGTACTGAATGAAGACTTCTATAACTTGCAATCTCAAAAGAATCCTGCGGTATGGTAGATTAAAAACAGCAAGTTTTCATAAATGGTTTTCCAAAAAGTAGGAATAATGTTTTTGACTAAACTTAAAAGCCTCTGTACCTGATTTTTACTGCCTTAAAATCATAAAAAAAAACAAAAAAAACCCCAAAACAGAACTAGTTCACTTTAAACGATTTGCATCTGAGCATCCAGTTTATTCTCCATGATGAGTTTATAAGCACTTTTCACAACGTTCAGAGACCAGAACAGAGTTTTGATGGGATCATAAATCTAACAACAACTATAATGCTAACTGCACACTGTGTGATGTACAATAAAAGGCTTTATAATTAGATGCAGACAGTACACATCTGTGTGTATCATGGATTATGTGTTATTGTTTTGCCTGGAATGTTCCACAGTGTGGCATCTATCTTGCATTGATTCAGTAACTGTTGTTGCGAGTGCTCGCCTCTCCACACATTTGACCAGTAAATTGGCCGAGAGGAGTCACCTGCTTGTTTCCATGGAGATACATCCCACCTCTGTATTAAGTACACTGTATTTTTCTAGTTTTAAAGGTGCAATGTGTAACCTTTCTGGTGGAGGGTCAGTAACAACAACTATACAATAAATAAAACACTTTGTAATTAGATGCAGACAGAACACAGCAGACTTATTTTGACCTCAAGAGCAGCTTAAACAATATATTTGCACTGGAACAAGATCTTGCTCAAATGCATGAGAAAATCATTTTGATGTTACCTTTTGAGTTTAGACTCTTGAGAGCAAATTGTAGAGCACTTCAGCTGTACACAAAGGGCTGAGGACTTCACACACAGAGCAACATGGATCAATACAGTTATTTCTAGTCTATTATTGACTTGAAGACTTTTATTTTGAAAATCTGCCTGACAGGAAAGTGAAAAGGGTGCAACCACTCACCACATGACATCTGCAAACTACATCAAAATTACTATCATCAAGAAATACTTCAATGTAGAAGGCGTTTTTCAAATCCAATAAATGGGTCTCTCAGAGTGATTTAGTGAATTATGGTGACAGTTTTTATAGACAAGAGACCCGAGCTGAAGTAAACCAGGACTAAACCTTGACTAAACTGGGACCTAAACCAGGTCTAAACCCAGAACCAAATGCAGGACTAAACCTGGATTAATCCAAGAGTAAACTAGGACTAACCTCTTCCAAATGGTTAAAAATGAACTCATTTTGTTTCCCACGTTTTGAAGTCAAATCTAGTACAGCACCTTTAAATGCCTGTTATAATTTACATATGATGTGAAGTGGAAAAGAGGCTGACTGTAAGGAAGGTTCCAATAGGGCCCAGCAGAGATCACTAGATTGCTGAAACATGCATGGATAACAGGTAAAACCTCATGTTTTTGATGAGTGAACAATTTTATAACATGCTAGAAAGCTCCAAAAACTCGATTTTGCGTAATACCCCCTCTTTAATTAGAATACAGGATGCATTGCAAAGTTGTAGTTTACCAAATACATTGTCTAGAATTGCTTATGAATTTATGTTAGACAAAACAATCGATGCTTTGTCATTTCCATGTGACCTTTCTGCAGCATATGTCTAACCCCACTGAAATGGTTTAAATGTTAATAGAAGGCAGACATATTGATTTCTCCCATGTAAAGATCCATTAACAACAAATGAGTTACAATCTGAAACAGCACAGTGGACAACAGAGGCTCAGGTGAAAGAAAGGCTGTGTTATGGTGGGATTGTTGGTTCAGTTCTAGCTCTGACCAGTACATGCTGCTGTGATTTTGTTGAGCAAGACACTTTGCCCTCTGTAATGCTATAAGTATCAATCTGCAGAAGTGAATGAATAATACTATGTAAAAATGTTGCATATGGCAGGTTCTATGTTTTTCTAATTCTGTGCTGAATATTTATCATAGTTTTGCAAGAATTTGTGGGGGAAAACATTTTAAAGAAAAGTACAAAAATACAAATAGTAGCACTGAGTTTGAAAACAGAATTGGTACTTTGCAGTGGAGGTGTTCTACATGTATCCCTACGGTATCCTTGTGTCAGTGTCCAGCCGTAATCTGAGCAGAACTGAAGAAGGAGCTTGGATGAGCAGCGTCTTCACTTTTTGTCCACTTGACAGATTTGATTTTTTCTTTTATTTCTAATCATAACTATGTGTAATTTTGACCCTTATTGACATTATGGTTTATAGAAGCAGCTCTGGAATTAACTCTACGTATGTCACATCTGCTGCCGGGGTTCAACCAGGAAGTCAAATAATAAACTTCACCAAAACTAAAAAAAAGTAGTCCAAGCCATCATATTCACTTTAAAGCTAAGTTCTTCTTTACCTGTTGGCCTGAGTAATGATATTCCTTTAGTTTACACAGACCAATGGTGGGTTAAATAGACCTAAAATGATCTGTGCTCTCTTCCTCTGTGCAGGTCTTATACTGAAGTCACTGCTGCTTAACTCATGCTGCAATAGACCGGCTATCCTCACACCAAAATCAAATCAGTTCAACCAATTTACTGCTAGAATAAACAATCTACATGAAGCTATGTGTATCACTAAGGAAAAAAAAAGTCATATCAACCCTATTTTGCTCATGTCGCTACAGTTAAAATCTATGACTCCTGTGGATCATTATGTTGTAATTTACACATTTTAAATCACAATATTAATCTAAAACGACTGAATAAAAGAAACAAGTCCGCTGATTTCCGTAGTAGAAAACTGCGGTACCCAATGGGAGTCGACGTCTCCGTAAACAACAACAAAGCGCCACATGCTGTCGGCGCCCCCTTTGAATAGCTGCACATCACATTAGCGAGTAGCAGGGTTTATTTTTCCCTTTGTACAAACTGAGTACGTGGCGCTGCTGTCCTGAAGAAGTTGTACCGCAGATGCCGCTGTTATTCTGCCTTCACCAGAAGGAAGACAGCGCTAAAACCTGTTTAAATTAGCTGACCGCACACATCACAGCAACATCACGTGACCACTCTGTGGAAGAGTGCTAGTCTGGAGGGATACCCTACCAGAAAAGTGTCATAGTGCAACTTTAACCTGCACTCTATTTTAGGTTAGAAGTTAAATTTTTCTAGCATTTGATGACATCATAATCTCAGATGAATGGCGGGGCTTATATAACTTTATGGGAGATTCACTGTTTTTAAAGAAATCTCCAAACTTCTGATCCACAAATGTTGAACCTTCTCATTATTTGTTTGGGATTGGCTCCACAAACTTAAAATCCTTTGACAACAATCACATCTTTGTGTTTGAATAATGGCTCCACTTTCTAAAACTATTGTGAAGAAAATGGTTAGATTTATGTTTATTTAAATTGACAAAGACGCTGAACTTTGTGCCCGTTTCTCTTCCATGTAGATAGGTCCTGTAATCACAGAGAGTTACACAGAGATGTCCACATGAGAGCTCTGACCTGTCTCAGCTCAGGTTAAACTAGAGGGATTCTACAGTATTGTGTTACCATGTGAACACAACCAATTAAATATGTATAATTAACAGTTGGAAGGATAAGTTATGCTAAAGTTTCGGTTTTATTCCTTGTTAAGTCTTGCAAACTTCTCATCTTTATTTCCAGACAGGATTCTGAATTGTGTCCAATTACCTCCCACATATCTGAGATGCAGAAGTGCTGTGGACAGGGCTGGACACCTGTCACTGAAATGAACGGACAGACAAAACCAGAGGAATTTATATAACAAAACATCACAACATATGTACCTCCAAATCCAAAACAATGTTTGCGTATATTTTATTGTGAAACAATATAATGACATACACTTCTCCTTCAAGATAATTAAAACAGGTTTGCTAATAGTAATAGTCCGTGTAATGTGTCTTTCCCCAGTACAGATATACTGTATAAGTAACTCTTTGGTCAAAATGTGTCTGGTGTGTGCTGTCTCCATCTAATTTTAAAGAGATTCAGGAATTGTGCTGTTAGCATGCTAGTTGTCATTAGTTTTACTGAGTTGAATAATTTGGATGCTCTGAAAGCATAAGGTAAGGACTAACTTTGGACCACTGCAAACCATTTGAAATTAACTAGATCTGTGTATCACATTTTTTAAGACAGTAAGAATCAAGTACAGAGCCTTTAATCCACTCAAAACTTTTATAGCAGGTGGACAAGCAGGTAACCCCTGTCATGGGTCAGATCTGTGAAGAGGCAAGCCAGCTCATAGTAAGAATGCAGGTTTTTCAGTGTATTCACCTGTAATTGAATAAATGCAAGATAGATAAAGTAAGTATAATGGCAAATCAACGACAGCTCCATGGAGACACAGAAGTAATGGAAACTTTACATAGAGCTCTTTCCTCAATTTAATGATCAAAACAGTTCCTGGTTCAGACCTGGCCCACTGCTCCAGACAAGTGGCATCACAACATTCTACAGATACTTTGCAGTACACATCACACTGAGGGATGTTATACATGAATGTATATAGTGAAATGTTCAGCAGTTACCATGGAGTCAAGATGCACAAAAAGTTTTAAGATCGCCTGAAAACTCAAGAATTAATAAAAAATGGATTTAAACAGCACATTTTCAGGAGCCCGTGATCAATCTGAACATTCATGACTTTGATTTTCAGCAAAAAATGTGAGAGTGTCAGAGACCTATTTAACAGCACAAACCATCTCAACTGCTGTAGTTCAGGTAAATCAGTTGTTTATTCTTTATTCTGCAACTATATACATACACACACACACACACACACACACACACACACACACACAAACAAACACAAACACACACTTTATTCTGCACACACATACACACACACACACACACACACACACACACACACACACACACACACTCATTTAGCATTTATTTAGTGACCTACTTTATAACTACAGAACTTGTCATTCACGAACAAATGCCCATTGATCTGATTCTTGTCTTGGCTCATGTTCTTAAATGTTGTCTTTTTCCAAACTACAAAACAAAATTATGTCTGGGGACCTAGTGATTTCTGTGTAAAATATGTTTGTTCTTTTGGTGAAAACATCTGCCTCTTCTCTGACAGGAAGCAGCAGAGGAGCAGGTGGAGGAAGTGATGTCGTCAAAACAACAAATCAAGAGGGAGTGTGGGTAATTGGGATCTCAGGGGGGAAGATGGTAATTGTTAGCTGTCTTGTCTATATTGTTACATCACCAACAACAAAAACAACTACCATTACTACTACTACTACTACTATTAATTACTACTACTATTACCATTACTGCTGCTACTGCTACTACTATACTACTGCAATAATAGTGCATTGGATTTATATAGCCGGTTTCGAGACACCCAAAGCACTTTACAATGCATTGTTTATTCACTCCATACAAGTACTTGTCATAGTATTCCTCCAGCTAGGCCCTCCAGACCCTCTGGTCCACTGCTCCAGGTTTTAATCCAGAGACGCTGAAGGATGGGTTAAATGCAGAAGGATGGGTTAAATGCATATATATATATATATATAATATATATATAAATATAAATATATATATAATATATATATATATATATATATAAATATATATATATATATATATATATATATATATATTATATATATAAATCTTCTCCTCACCCTCCACGGGTGGTCTTTTTACCCCCCCTGGGAGCTTGAGGGTTCTGCGCAGTATCTTTGCTGTTCCTAGTACTGCACTTTACTGGACTGAGATGTCTGATGTTTTTCCTGGGATCTGCTGTAGCCACTCGTCCAGTTTGGGGGTCACTGCCCCGAGTGCTCCGATGACCACGGGCACCATGTTCTCGCATCTCGCCCATCTCCGCCTTGTTCCAGTAGCCATTTATCGTCAAGGTGCTCTGGTTCCTCCACACCTGACGCAGACCTTGTTTGGCCGGGCGACGTCTGAGCCGGCATCTCGTAAGTTTCATTCCCACTCATCATTGTATGAGGTAGGCTGTAGCTTGAAGGGTCTTGCCCAAGGACCCTGGTTGTTGGTAATTGCTCATTGCGCCCTTGGGGGGCATATAGATAGATAGATAGATAGATAGATAGATAGATAGATAGATAGATAGATAGACTTTTTTAAGGTTAATGTAATGTTGTGCACTGTCCCTGTCCAAATAAAAGAATACCATACCATATAGATATAGATATAGATATAGATATAGATATAGATATAGATATAGATATAGATATAGATATAGATATAGATATAGATATAGATATAGATATAGATATAGATATAGATATAGATGTATACATATATATCTTGGTCTGGAGGGCCTAGCTGGAGGATTAGACTACTGTGCATGTTTTAGGTTGATGGAGGAAACACAGGGAGAACATGTAAAACTCCACATAGAAACAAAGCAAGTAAATAAAATGACACATTGATTTCAGTAAGACAATAACAATAGAAACAAAGGTAGCATTCAAAGAAGAGGTGAGAGTCATACTCCTACATAGTGATATTTAGGGTTTAACTGTAGTCTACGGGCCTGCTAAATCTGGTCCCACAGTGCCACCTACAGACAACTTTTAGAAATATTAAAAAGTCTTCAGCTCAAACCATAGTGTGCTTCTCTTAACGTGCAAAGCTAAAGCATCATATTTGTAATAGCTGTTCTAGCAATAGCTGCAATAATTGTAGCAGAAATGCTTTTAAGGATCTTAGTAGTAGTTTATTTGCATTAGAAGTATTTTTTGCAATTGCGCACTCAGCAAATAATTGACATTGATCACACAGATGTAGCACTAATATTGTGATTGTCATAGTCATAGTAATAATAGCATCAATAGCAGTAATAATTTACTGACTATCTTTATTTCTGTCTATGGGTTTCAGAATGATGAAAAATAAGTAGGCTACTGTTGTCATAGCAATTTAAGTCTCTGCATCTGATTTTTACCATCTTAAAGAAAAACAGAACTAATTCATTTTAAACAGTTTGCCATGGTCCAAAGTTATTCCTCACTTACCTTATGCACTTTGAACATCCTAATTATTCACCACAATGAGTTTATAAGTACTTTTCACTACGTCTTGTCTCAGGTTTTTCCGTCACTGTAACCCTAACAAACATTAGCATGCTAATCATACGCTTCTTGATGCTGAACTGCTTATACAATATATCTGTTCTGAGGAAAGAAAGATTTACCCCAGTACAGGTCCTAATATTCTACCTGCTGTTCTTAAAATTTGCAGTATTATTTCCCTGTATTTTTCCGTTGTCGCAAGGATAAACGTTTTTCCCAGAATTCATCTTTTCTGTGTCTCTTCCCCCTCTCTCCCAGTTTAACCTTATTGTCTTGTTGTAGTCACTGCTCTATCTATCACGTTGTATTATGTCATTTAACATGTAATTGCAGCCCTTCCCAATATGGCCACCGCCTCCTTTCACCCCGAGACGTTTTATATGAGAGAACCCACCTCCGCGACTCGGCCAATCGGATTAGAGCCTGGGTCGATACATCACTGACAGATTAAACAGAAGACGTTACAGTGGATCCAGCGTATCCGTGGGTTTCAGAATGATGAAAAATTAGGACTGTTGCCATAGCGAATAACAATTTAAAACTAAATATGAATAATAATAAATGTATCCAACAGGAAGCTGAAAAATCAGAGAATAAACATTTGGTTGTTTGAATCAGTATTATTGTTGGTATTATTTAAAATACATATGCAGTAAATGACGCAATAGTTATGATTAGACTAATAAAAATAAATCACAACA
This sequence comes from Periophthalmus modestus, assembly GCA_019594935.1. Lineage (NCBI taxonomy): Eukaryota > Metazoa > Chordata > Actinopteri > Gobiiformes > Gobiidae > Periophthalmus > Periophthalmus modestus. The sequence continues at coordinate 1,262,141 of JAIEZT010000198.1, read as the reverse complement.
CCTATTTAGTTAAATGAAGTGTCTGAAAAAATGTCTTCCTTATCTGAGCACTACTTCCTCTATTTTTGTGCTTTTCTTCTCAACTTTTCTTCTCAAACTACAACTTAACTGATGCAAAACTATGATAAACATTTACCACAGACACTGTCCCACCAAACCAAGTCAGAATATGTTCTTTAAGCAGTTTCATTTCAATCAGACTTCTACAAACTGGACTTTTCAGAGCTTTCAACCATGTTATAGTTGTTTCTTAGAGTGATTCATGTTTGAGTAATATTTAATCGCATATTTTCAAGATGCCTTTTTGCTGATCATGTCCCCATTTCACCGCCATGGTACAAACCCACTGTGACACTGCAGGTCACACGGTCAGTGGACTGGTTTCTTTTGTTAAGTCGTTTTAGATGAATGTCGTGCTTTAAAATGTTCAAATTATAACATAACTATACATGGGTGTTATAGATTCCATCCATAGAACAGACACAAGCACAATAGGTCTGATTTAAAGGTGCACTGTGTAACTTTTCTGGTGGCTGGGAACCTCACCTGCTTTCTTTAGCTTAGAATGTTCCAGAGAATTTATCTTATGTTCTCATTGCTCAGATACCTTGAAAAACATGCATTCTTACTGTGAGTGGTGTTGCCTCTCCACAGTGACTCTTTAAAATTCTAACTTTGATGAAGCTAAAAGTAGGTTTCAAAGAAGTATTGCCAAATGATCATTAAGTGAATGTCCACTCAACAAAAGCCTGTAAATACCATCAGATAGGGTTGGTCCGCTAGCCCGAGGTCCCAGGAGAGGAAGAGTAGACCAGGTTTAGATCTACTCCAAGTCCAGACCTTAGTCCTGGTTTAGTCTCAGAGGTCACGGTCTCATTGTTGGACCGTTGTGGTACCTGTCAATCAAATGTCACCAAGACCTTTGAAAACAGACAAAGCCCCATTGGCTGTAAATGTCAACAATGATAAGGCCAGAGACAGGGGGGACAGGAAAGTTAATATACAAATATATTGGAGTTGGAAGTAGTTTTATCGGTTCAAAACAGGCTGCGTTAATACTACAATTAATAGTACAATTTGGGGTCTATATATCTCTGTGGGAGATTTACTTTTTTTGACAGAAAGTCCACCTGAGACCTCTGACCTGCCTCAGCTCAGGTTAAACTGTGGAGATTCTTCAAATAAACTAAAATTGTAAAAATGTATTCATGAATAATATTGTTACAAATCGTATGTCATCTCAAAACTGCCAAAATAATGTATCTAATCGTCATAGCAACAACAGTGTATATGAATATCTCTAAGTCTGACCTTTTAAAAGCCTCTCTCCCCAGAGGCCGCATTGCACCAATTAGTCTGGTTTCCTGGTCTGACTCTGGTCTTTGGAGGTCTGGGACTAGATCTGAGCCCAAATACATTTAGGACCTTTTGTTTTGTCAGTGAAGAGATAAAAGCCACAGACGCTGCGTTTAAGGTCTACTGGGAAATTTTGCTATTGATAAAAGATAATGTATTCTGCTTGTGTTTTAAAGGAGGAGTATAGCACATAAAAAAAATTTAAATTGTATATATATTTTTTCATTTTATAAACTACAGAACAAACAGAAAATAAAGAGAAAAAAGTTTAATGTAAAAAAAGTGTTACATTTTTACTCAACTAAAAGAACAGTTACATGACTAAAAATGTACTCAGTTACAAGTATAAGTACTGCTGCCACAATTGTACTTGGGTAAAAAGTACACATGAAAAATACTACTCAGAGTACTACTGTAATGCCATTATAGAGGCATTTTAGACCATGTTTTTCTACAAAACTTGATCAATTAAAAAGTACTACAAACCACAGTCCGTTTATTCTCTGGCCAGTCAGAGCAGGCCATGTTGGTATGTCAGGCCAGTTGCCATAGAAACAAGCACAGGCAGCCATGGATCAGGGACAGCTGGGACTTATGCAAAACTCATTAACTTCTATGATTTTAAATGTAACTAATTACATTTACATGGCTAGAATTATATTCACTTACAAGTACAAGTACAGGTTTAAAAATCTACTCACAAAAGTACATCAGTTAGTATGTAAGTATTTGTAATTACCGTATTTTCCGGACTATACGTCACTCCGGGGTATAAGTTGCATGAACAATGTACAAGAAATGCACAACAGTTCACACTGTAGAACAAACATCAAATATAACAGAAACTCTGGCTCATGTTACATATACACACAACATTTTATATGAACGCATGAAAAATATACATACCACTTTGGCCTGCTAGTAAACAAATCAGTGAACCGAAAACTTTATATTTTACTTTTCAATTGAACCAGAAAACAGAAAGCAGTTTTCGTGACCTTTGTCTAGACTTATGAGAAACTAAACATTTACAATATTGTTTCAAATAAAAAAAAAAATACCTTTCATGGTTTTATAAATGAAGGGGAAATGAATAAGGGGAAATTAAATATGAAATGTATAAAAGAGAACTGGTCAAGTAAATTTTCTTACAGGTATTACAAACACACCAACGTCATCTAGTGGTCAAACAAGTGAATTGTAACATATTTATTCAACTGCATGAAGCACTGACAGAACTGAGACAGACCCTGAACATGTCTGGTATGTTAATGTGAGATATTAACAGTTAATCAGATAACTAAAGCATAAAAAACAAGCTAACAAGTTCACTCTCGTTCTCACTCCAAATCACTAAATCAACTGAATTCTTCATCCTCGTGTCACTTCTGCCCAACTCCGCCGGCTCCGGAAGTAGATGAAGCACCACTTCTGCGTGGCTGTAATACTGGTACACAAGTGTCTTTGCCCTCGCAAAGTTGTCAGTGTGACAATAATGAAGATGTGAAATTATTTATTTTAATAAATTTATATATAAGTCGCATCTGAGTCGTACCCCCAGCCAAACTATGCAAAAAGTGCTACTTATAGTCTGGAAAATACTGTAGTTATGTAGTAGGTAGTATGTCCATTGTTATTTGACCCCAGTAAGACAGTCGGTTCATTCTGTTTCATCCATTTCTTTGTGTTTTTGTGCTTTTTCATATAGTAACTCCTAAACCTTTTCCATGAAGATGAACCATGTAAGTTTTCTGGTCTTTCCCATGAAAAACATGCACTTTTATTGTGAGTTGGTTCGCTTCTCAACAGATCTGACCCGTACCATCACCTACTTTTGTCCATGGAGATAAATAAGTTTAATGCGATACTGTGGAACATTGTAGGCAAAGCCATAACATCTCTATGGTGATAAACAGGTGGCAATCTCTCTATAAAATGAAACATTACTGTAATTGTGAATAACTGTGTTGCTTATAACTGTAGTCTAATGTTTGGTACTTTTACCTTATATAACTCTTTATACACACTAACAGTGCATCATGTAAACTTTCTAGTGATATTGCTTTGCTTGGAATGTTCCACAGTATGACATTAAACATATCTCATTTGTATTTATCCAAATACTGGTGTTTATACAACTAAAAACATGCTTAATGTGACCAGACTCCACAGATCTGACCTGTGACTTGGCCTGGTACTGTCACCTGCTTGTGTCCATAGAGATGGATACGTTTATTGCCATACTGTGGATTTCAGGCAAATCAATAACATCTCAATTGGAGACAAGCAGGTGGTGGACTCTCTGTTATAAAAGTTCCATAGTGCACCTTTAACTGCTGCTTTGTTTGACACCTGTATTATTATTATTTTTTTATATATATATTACTCTTTATATAAATGTAATTCTGATCATTTGATTTTGATCTGGCACACAGGGACATTTAGCTCTTAAAGAGGACATTATATTACTTAAAATAATTCAAACTCATGTTTGTGTTGCTTCCCTGTAGAAATGATTCAAAATGGCTTCCACAAGCTGGCCTCCCATCTGCCATTACAGAAGAAGGCGGAGCTTATCTCCTCAAACCTGTGCTCTCAAAGTTGAAAGACGCATTGCTGTTTGTTTTTTTTTTAAATAATGTTGCCTTCAAATCCAGTATTGTATTTGGGTTTTGTGCTACTCTTGTCAAAACAAAATTTCAATGTTTTCGGACATAATTTTACTAATGAAATTTTGGAGGAATTTGAAGAAAAGGAGGAAGAGACAACCCTTACAACGCCACTAGGATTCCAGCAAGACTCTTCACAAAACCAGTCAAGGAATTTTGAAGATTTTGTCCAACCAAAACATCTGAGGTTTGTGGACCAAGATGGAGCCAGCAGAGAGGAGACAGATTCTGAATGGAGTATTACTGAAGTGGACAAGTTTGAGTTTCCGAAGTTGCAAGTGCACAAAGCTCTTCACAAGGTATTCAACAGTACTGTCATGTACCGTGGTCCATATTGTGCAAATGTTAAAGCTGCACTGTGAAACTTTTCTGGTGGAGGGTTTGCCACCTGCTTGTCTCCATGGAGATGATATTGTATTGCTTAGAATGTTCCACAGTATAAATGACCTGAAGAACAATATGGCAAGCCCATATTGGAGAGGCAATGTTTTTCAAGGTATTTTTTTTTTTTTTTAGCAAATAAACAACTGTAGTGAAATAAGTGCATGACTCTAATGCACATACTGGCATACTATGGAATATTCCAGGCAAAGTAATAAGAAATGCATAGCGACAACATGATACAACAATACACCAAACAGTGTCATATTTTCCACACATGCACTGTTCGGGTTCTTGATCGTAATGGCGTTCAATCATTTTTAGAAGTCAGTATAGTGGAACCGTTCAAGGTTTTTGATAAATTCAAACAGTAAATACTTACCAAATGTGTTTATTTTTCTTTTTAGGTGATGTTAAAATCTGAAGAGCGAGAGCCCGTTCCAGCTGACAGTGTGGAGGTGAACTGTGGAGAGGACGAGGTCACAATAGACGTCAAAATGAACTTTTTAGGTAAATAAATGCAAAATAAATTTGAATACAATTATTGATTTATAGGTGCACTATGTAACTCTTCTAATCTCCATGGAGATGTTATTACTTTACAGTATCTATCTGTTCAGTTAGAGGCATTTTTATTTCTCAAACATACCTTCAAAAAACATGCATTTATACTGTGAGTGGGCTCGCCTCTCCACAGATCTGACCTGTAAGTTGACTTGGCACTACCTGCTTGACTGAATACATAATGTTAATGCCACACTGTAAAACATTCTGGGCAATGCAATAACCTCTCCATGGAGATAAGCAGGTGACCAACACTCCACCAAAAAGCTGTGCACGTTCAGTTAAAAAAACGTGATTCACAAAACAAAATAACACTTTGCATAACTCATTTTCATTTATTTTACATTATTTTATTTTCTACAGGAAATGGTCAGCTGATCCACCCTTCTGACCTCACACTGGGAGACTGCCCTCTGGTGGCTGTGAGGGACAACATTTTGCACTTTAAATCTGCATTGCAAAGCTGTAGCAGCAGTATGACGGTATTTACTTACACTGTCCTGTTATTTAAATCTTGTCTATGTGAAATGAATATGATTTTTGTTCCTTAGCTATCTGACGAGGCCCTCGTGTACAGTTTTTCACTATTGTACAAACCCTCTCCCATTAGAAATACAGTCATTCTGAAGACCAGTCCTGCTCAGGTCCTAATTGAGTGCCATTATCCCAGGTAAACCTATGTTATTGATGGTTAATGTTCACATGAGCCTGATAAGTGGACTCTTAGGGTTTAAAGGCGCTGCACCTGATTGTTAGTCTTAAAACATGAAAAACAGAACTAGTTCATTTTAAAGTGATCCAAAGTGATCCTCACTTACCTTTCACCATGATGGGTTTATAAGCACTTTTCTCAACTTTCAGAGACAAGAGCAGTGTTTTTGCATCATGGTAAAGCTAACAACATCCAGCATGCTAATGCACACCTCCTTGTAATTGGATGCCGACAGTATGCTGTGGACGTATGTGAGCTCAAGAGCTGCTATACTGTTTTGCTGTTAATTTTATATTTATTCTCAATCAAATTTCAGAGATCATGACTGACTTAGGAGTAGTGTGTAGTTTTTTGTCAAGAGGTTCAAAGATTTAAAGGTCTAAAACACGGCAAATCTGGAATAAAACCTAGAAGTGGGGACTAAACCAGGTCAGATGAAGAGAAGTATGAATGCTGTATGAATGTCTCCATACAAAATGTCAAATTGTGACGTATGTCAAATTCTGACGTATTTTAAAGTGGGGTGGTAGCAGTAGTGGATTTTGAATACACTAAGTAGAGTATGTATTCATGTATGCATGTATGTATGTGTGTATGTTTGTTTGTTTGCTTGTCATATTAGTCTCATATTCCCTTTGTTCCAGGAGGCAGGTCATAAGCAGTGAAGACATCAGACCCACCTGGTTTCCTCTGGCTGCACACGTGTCCTCAGACCAGCAGTTCCAGTTCTCAATGAGACTCATGACTGGTAAAAAAGACTTTAAATAACCTCTACAATTCACTCACTGAGCTGTAGAGGCTGCACTAGCACTGAGTCATGAGGCTGCAGGTGTTGGGGTTTAGGAAGTGACCTTTCAGATCAGACAGAAGCATTTTAGCTTTAAACCAACTGGAACCAACCAACACTGAAACTAGCAATCCAAACGTGAGTCATGACTCATTCTGCTTTCTGATTGGATTATTGTCTTAAACCAAAACGCCAAATTATAACAGAAACAACTGAACAGAAGAATAAAATAGCATTACATTTGTTATAATTAAAAGCTATATTAGATTTGAACATTCACCTCGTATCTGGGGACACAGAGAGCTTTTTATGAAATTTTAAAGGTAACTTTCTGGAGGTGGCACCTGCATAGTTCCATGGAAATGGATATGTTGGATACATCTAGAACGCTGCTGCTCGGGTCCTGACTAGAACCAGAAAATACTTCACACATGCGTCCTGTGCTCAGGTCTCTGCACTGGCTCCTGTGGCTCAGAGAATAGACTTTAAAGCAGCTCTGTGTGAACAAGTCTCTCCATGGACCAGCACCAGCACATGTGGCTCTCCCACATGTTAGTGCCACATGAACCATCTCGCACTCTGAGGACTTCAGGGACTGGCCTCCTGTGCCCAGAGTCAGGATTAAACATGGAGAATCAGTGTTTCAGTTTTATGCCGTTAAAACCTGGAACATTCTTCCTGAAGATGTGAGACAGGCCTCGACTTTGACAATGTTTAAATCCAGGCTCAAAACAATTTTTCTTTTAATGTTAATTTTATGCTGATTATTTGTGATTATTTAGGTTTTGATTTGTTGTATTGTGATTTTAATGTCTTTCTTATTCTCTAAAGCTCTTTGAATGGCTTTGAGTACAAATTGTGCTATACAAATAAACTTGCATTGCCTTGTGCCATGGTGGAATATTATAGCCATAGGAACAACATTTTCATGGAAACAAACAGGAGGCCAAGCAAGAGTCAGGTTTGTGGAGGTGCAAAGTTCCATACTGTGGCTTTAAATCATAATCATGCAAACAGTTCCTTTAATATAAGCTCTGCTTTTATTTTCATCATTTGTTGGTTAGTTCTAGTTTCATTTTGCTCCCCCATCTATCCAAACTTTGCATGTCATTTTAAATGATGAGTTTTTCCTAATCACAACCATCAAAACCATTTATCCCTCATTCAAAGTGCATTATCCAAAATATAATGTACTATCTATTTACCTTTTATGTAATTGTCTGCTCTCATTCTGAGCCACAGGCGGCAGTTTAATCCAATCTGTCTCTTCTCAAATCAACTTTTCCATTTTATATTTTTATTTCAGAGGACTGGCGCTCGCAGAGGCCCTCTAGTGTCTTCTTCGTGAATGATGTCATGCACATTGAAGTGTCAGTGGTACAGGGAAGTCATGTTCCACTCCGAGTGTTTGTGGATCAATGTGCGGCTACCGCAAAGCCAAGTCTAGATTCTGAACCACGATATGAATTTGTCAACAACCATGGGTGAGAAAATGGCGGAAATGTAGACCAGTGTTTAGCCTGGGTTTAGTCTTTTTTTGTCTTGGTTTAGTCTTGATTTGCTCTTGACTTAGTTCAAGTCTATGGGTATGGGTGGTGGTCCTGGTTTAGTCCTGGTTTAGTCCTGCCTGTCTTGGGTAGGTTAAATCCAATTTTAAGTAGAGTTTAGTCTTGGTTTGAGTCCAGGCTTTGGTACATGTTTGGTCTTGGTACAGTCCTGGTACAGTCCTGATTTAGTCCTTTGTCCTTTTGTAGTCTGGCTTAGCCTTGGGTTAATTCTGTTGTGATCCTTGTTTAGACTTGGTTTAGTTTGAACCAGATTCCTCTCCTCTCTGATATTTGCAGATGTTTTATCGACTCTAAACTGACCGGAGCAAAGTCTTTTTTTCTGCAGAGAATTCAAGAGGACAAACTACACTTCATATTGCAGACATTCAGGTTCAGACAACAGCTCGGTAACTCTGTAAGTACTGCTACTACTACTACTATTTCTACTACTTCTGTCATTATGACTACTACTACTACTACTACTACAACACTATTATGACGACTGCTGTTGCTCAAATACACAATCTACCAAACTTGTTCGAACGTCTTCTAATGACCACATTAGCCATAGCCTTTCTGTTAAAATCCATGGTCTGGTCCATCATTGAAGAGGACGACATAACTGCACACTGAAATGATAAACTGGAATGAATAATTCATCCAGTTTCAGATGAGTTTGTAATAAACAGCAGGAGCACGAGGCTTTACTGCATAAAAACAGATGATCCATTTAATTTCAGGTGTACATCTCTTGCAAACTCAAAGCCACTTCTACATCTATCCCCATTGATTCTGAGCACAAAGTATGCTCCTTCTTAAATGAGGCTAACAGGTAAAACTGTATTTATAAACTTGAAATTGTGAAATAAATCCCTGAACAGCTATGTAAATGTAAACTTTCAATGTACTTTTCAGGTGGGTGGCTTCAGACGGGGATAATAAAGTGTGTGCGTGTTGTGAAAGCAGCTGTGAAGGAAAAAGGAAGAAGAGAAGCCACAGAGAGGAAACTGGTGAGAAAAGTTTCATACTGTTTTAAAGATTAAATGGCCAGAAAAATGTTAAAACCATAGAAAATTGTATATTCACAATGTTTTCTAGCTCAACAATGGGAAGAAGCCACCGTTCTGGGCCCAGTCACTTTTAAAACGACGCATGATGAGAACTTAGACTTGACACCTGTTGTCCCTGAAGCTTGTAAGTTTGTTTGTTTGTTTTTTTGCTTTTAATATTTCCAAATTTCAACAAAATTCCATCACAGATACATTGTTTTTCATATATTTTTAGCCCCATTGACGTCTTTGGTTGTGCTGTGTGGAGTTGGAGTTGTACTTTGCATTATTCTGCTGTTGCTGTCAGGGGCCATTACTTTCTCCATAATACACAAATCCAACCTGTACCATGTATATGTTTAAAAATACTACATTAAAGATATATTTTTGAAATATTTCCTGTATTTTCTTGGTCTGTCTGTTACAGTACTATGGGGTTAAAAGAGGTTAAGTTGTATTGACCAATACAGTGGACTTGATTCTTGCCCTACAATGATAAGTGCATAAGGATGTACTTTTGAGATCTACTACTGTTCTAACAATGTCATGACAAATACTAATTTGCTACTGCTACTACTACCTCTAATACTGTATTACCTATTCTGCTACAACTACTACTTTTACTACTAAATCTACTTTCTATTGCAACTACTACTACCTATGTCATTAGATACTCACTGACGACTTTTTGATGCTGCTGCTGCTACTGCTACTATTATTACTACAACTACTACCGCGGTTGTGCACAAACATTCTGAGGGGCAGATGCTCAACCAAGAAAAAAAGGGCACTTTTCATATTGCTTAAAATGAACTTATCCACGGGTTTTAAAAGTACGGAAACATGATTTAGCTTCTTTAGAGATGACTGCTGGGGTTTAGCAGCAAAGCTTTGTGCAAAGAGACCAAAAAGAATATTTTTACAAATGAGAAGGAGCAAAAAAGGAACATGTGAGGGGGTCTAGCATCTCTCTCCCGGGAGCCTTTGATTAAAATAAATGTTATTTCCTGTAATACGGGGTGTTTTAGGTGATGAAATTCTATCTTTTACCAGTCTGATACAAAATAATTGGATATAAGTTTGTTGTAGCCTGCTTCTCTCCAAGATTCAAAACATGCAATTGCTGATTAGACTGTATCAACTGCCCTACTTTTATGACATACTTGTCATCAACTTCCATTTTAGAAAGACTGATCACTTGGTTCTCTGTGGAGCCCCAGCCCTCTGCTCCCTCCCTGTGCTCCGCCCCTGCTCCAGCGCCCTGGGCGCAGCGACTGTTTGAGCAGCAGGCTCACACTGGGCTGTGGACAAATGCTCCAGAGAACAGTCATAGTTCAGTGAAACTTTTGTCCACACACCTAGACTTAAGTGTTATATTGTTTTAAGGAGAATTCAATAGATCTTTTTCGAGAAATGCGGTGTGCATCGAAGTGATGCACCAGGTGAACTGCTTTACTCTTCAGTATTCTGGAATAACCTCAGGCTGTTGCTTTTATATTTGAATATTTTTGTTTTACCTCTTGTACAGTTGTTTTACCTCTTGTACAGTTGAAAAGTCTCTGATATCTGCTGGTGCCCCAAGGCATGAAGTAGTTTCAATGAGGATAAAACCATAGGTGTAACTTGAAAATCCAGGGCTGAAATGGTCCAAATGATTCTATGAAAGGTATATGGAGTTTAAAAACACAGTGGAGTAGTATTATGATTAGTGTGTCACCAGTATGCTTTAGAACGCTCTACTTCCTGTAATTTTCAACATGTTTTCCAACTGTTCTTTGCTTTGTGATTGTTGTAAAATTATAATTTAGATTTACAACAGGTATTATCCCATCAAATGAAGAATGAGTAAAAACCTTCAGTCATACGCACTTAACCTCAGTACAGATAAGTGTAAGAGCCTGAACACTTGAACCACTGCACTGTTTCACTTTTTTTTTATTTACTATGAGACTCTTCACTTCACAAATGGCCATAATAAACCCAAGTCCCATTTTAACGAGCTGTTAAATTACAAATATCCATCTGTACAGCAGCTGCAGAGAGGAGCTAATGTGAGCTGTGCTTCTCACACAGAGGTAATAGTTAATCAGAGATATGTTTGACTTTATTGTAAGGTTCCATTATATTCAGCAAAAGGTTGGCTATTTTCATTTGAACATCACTTCCTGTTTTGGTCCATGTTTATGATGAAAGGAGAATTAGTAAAATGCTACAAAAATAGAGTAAGGTTTGTCTGTGATCCAGAACACACATTTTACACAGATGTGAGTCTAGTCACTGTTGAATCTTCCCACGTTCAGATGGTCGTAATTGACAGGTGAATTAGCCAATCAGGGACACATATGGTCTGTCTGTATCAGAACAAATATGGCTGCTTATGAGAAAAAAAGACAGGACAAATATCACAGGGGACTGAAAAACATGGCAGATTTCTACAGAATCAATGAGCGAAGCACGAACCTGTAGTTATCTGAGGTGAGATAAATTAGATTTAGTTTGTAAATGATGGAGACCAATAATTGGATGATGATGTTTGGTTCTGGTTTGAGGCGAAACAGAGGGAAAGGGGACCAAACTGATATCCATCTGCATAAAAATACACAGAGATATCAGTCTGGACTTAACAGGCAAGAGTAAGGTAACCATAATAATTACAAAAGAGTTGTAATATTTAATTTTACTTGGTTTAGCAAAAAAACAAACATAGAAAAGAGAAGAAAATCAAACTAACTCAAAAGATACTAACCCAAAAGATTCCAGAAATGGAATCTTTGATGTGATCTTAGTACTAATATCCATGGACATAAACAGGTCATGTCACCAAGCCAGGTTAAGATCTGTGGAGAAGTGAGGCCGAGAATACATGTTTCTCCAAGTATTTTTTATTAATGAAAACACCTTTTTCATTAAATGCAAAATATATTTGTTTAATGTCTTGTGGAATTTTCCAGGTAAAACAATAACATCTCCATGCAGCAATAAAACCACAGAGGATCACACAGCTCGCGTTAAAGGCAAGGAGTAACTGTCTCATTCCACCATCAAACTGCTGAGCCCTGAAGATCTTGTAATTAACTCCTTAACGAACTGATGAGAGCCGTTAACGAGGAAATTAGTTTCTCTCTCTTCTCTCATTCCTTCTCTCATTTATCCTTCTTTCTCCTCTCTCCAACATATGGTTTGTTAAATTGGTATGGTAAGTTTACAGGAACTATGTAGTCTGCCTCTTACTGTTTTAAAATGTGTTACAACCAACTGACCCTGTGTGTCCAGAATCTTAACCCGCAGATAGCGACACATACAAGTGTGCCTCATCTCAGTGTATGGACAGGTCACATGTGAAAGAACCTCCTCAGTTCACTCACTTAAACCAACTGGATTTCAACACTGGAGCTGGCAACACAAATGAGAGACTCATGTGAGGCTCATTCTGCTTTCTGATTGGATAACTGTCTGGAACCAAAACACCAATTAAAACATAAATGACTTGTCCAGCATGTCCAGTTTTTCATTAAAAATAAATCAACATTACAATTCTTATCAGTAAAACTTTTATTTGATTTGAACATGTTTACCTCATATCTGAGAACACAGATATGAGGTAAACATATCAGGTTTATGACATTTAAAGTCAAAACCTTATAGTTACCTTAAAATTCCTTTAATAGTCAAACGTGACTGGTCCAATCATTTCTTGACAGTTAAGAATAACTATACTACTACTACTACTACTACTACTACTACTACTACTACTACTACTACTACTACTACTACTACTACTATTTTTACTTCACCTCTACATTCATTTCAAAGTCCCTCTGCTTTTCCCTTCCCCTCTTTGTCCTGTCTATATAAATATGTCACCCCCAGCCCATTTGAACATAGACACCTGTCAATCAAACCCAGGAAGGAAGCCACTGAGTCTGTGCAGTGACCTTTGACCCTGTATTTGCTTACCCCTCACAATGGGACGCCCCAAAGGATTATAACAGGAGGAACACGGGACCCCCGGCTTTGGCCCCTGACTCTGAGGGCCCCCTGTATCCTCAAATAGGACGTCCCATTGTGATGTCTCCATTGTCAGCTTTGGTCTATATGTTCCATTATATATTATGAGCAACTTTTTGAGTTTGATAAAATATATATTGCTTTGTTTCAAAATGTTAAAGGTCCTCTATTTAAGCAATATGTGTCTTATAAGGGCTTTGTGTGAAGCATTCATAAACTCATCATGTTGAATAATAAGGATGCTTTGAATGGATAAGGTAAGTGAGGAATAGCTTTAGACCACTGCAAACTGTTTAAAATGAACTAGTTCTGTTTTTCACATTTTTAAAACAATAAAAATCAGGTACAGCGCTTTTAATCGCTATGACAGCAGCCCTAGTTGTTATCATTCTGAAACCTGTGGGCAGTTTGTAATGACAGACAGTCCATTGTTTCTCTGTGTAATGTGTTAGTGTATATTAAACTGTGTTTGCTGACTTTACATAGACTCAAATTGGGTTATCATTAAAAATATATTTAGCATGTCTTGGACACTCAGGAGCAGAGCTGTCGACCAATCACCACCTGGTGGTGAGTTGGATCCACTGACGCCGGGGGATACCGGATAGACCTGGCAGACTTAAGCATACTGTGAAGGTCTGTTGGGGACGTCTGGTGGAGCCCTCTGTCAGGGAGGTCTTCAACTCACACTCCTGGGGGAGACTGGGGGCATGGATTCTGAGTGGGCCATGTTCTCAACCGCTATTGTCGATGTGGCTGCTCGTAGCTCTGGTTGTAAGGTCTGCGGTGCTTGATGCGGCAGCAACCACCAACCCGGTTGCGGACACCGGAAGAAAAGGATGTCATCAGTTTTGGCTGAAGAAGGAATCCCGTCGAGCCTTTTCGGTCAGCAGCAAAGAAATTCTGACAAACCATCAGATGCCTCAGGAGGGGGAACCAGTGCTTTATTAACTGGACTGTTTAGAGTGCGGGTGTAGAGCTGTTGCCCTTGATTGGGGATGTTGTCAGAAAGTGGAAAGAATACTTTGAAGATCTCCTCGGTCCCACCGTCATCTCTTTTGAGGGAGGAAGCAGAGACTTCATCCATCACCCTGACTGAAGTCACTGAGATGGTTGGCAAGCTCTTCAGTGGCAAGGTCCCGGGGGTGGATGAGATCTGTCCCAAGTATCTGAAGTGTCTGGATGTTGTGGGCCTGTGTTGGCTGACACATGTCCGCAACATCGCATGGTGTTTAAGAACGGGAACCAGAGGGTGTGTTACAACTACAGCGGAATCACACTCCTCAGCCTCCCCAGTAAGGTTTCTTCCAAGATACTGGAGAGGAGAATCTGGCCAGTAGTTGAAAGTCGGATTCAGGAGGAGCAATGTGGTTTTTGCCCCCATTATGGAACACTGGACCTGCCCTATACTCTCCATCAGGTGCTTGAGGGTTCATGGGAGTTTGCCCAACCAGTCCACATGTGTTTTGCAGATCTTTACAGATAATGTTGTCCTGATAGCTTCATCGAGCCAGGAGCTACAGCAGGAACTGGGGCAGTTTGCAGCTGAGTGTGAAGTGGATAGAATTAGTATCAGCTCCTCCAAAACCGAGGCCATAGTTCCTGGAAAAAGGTGGCCTGCCCTCCCGGGTGGGTGGAGAATTCTTGTCTCAAGAGGACAAGTTGTTCATGAGTGAGGGAAGGTTGGAGCGTGAGATTGACAGTTGAATTGGTGCAGCGTCCGCAGTATTGGACTGTCGTAGTAAAGAAGGAGCTGAATCAAAATATTTACTTGATTTACTGCTCAATCTACATTCCTACCCTCACCTCTGGTCATGAGCTTTGGGTAATGACCGAAAAGACAAGATCGCAGATACAAGCAGCCGAAATGATTTCCCTCTGCAGGGTGGCTGGGCGCTCCCTTAAAAATAGGGTGAGGAGTTCAGTCACACGGGAGGAGCTCAGAGTATAGCTGCTGCTTCTCCATGTCAAGAGGAGCCAACTGAGAGGACGCCCCCTGTTCCGGGCATGTCCCACCGAGAGGAGGCCCCGGAAAAGACCCAGGACATGCTGGATTATGTCTGTCGGCTGGTCTGGGAACACCTTGGGGTCCCACGGGAGGAGCTGGAGGATGTGGGGAAGTCTGGGAGTCCCTGCTTAGACTGCTGCTCCCATTACTCAGCCCCGGATAAGTGGAAGAAAATGGATGGATGCACAAAATACAGTTTAAAAACATATTGTGAAGCACTCCAGGCAAACCAATAACAACTCCATGGAGACAATCATGAGGAAAGTTACACAGTGCTCCTTTAAGCATTTTGGATATATAAAAATAAACTTTTCTTTTTGTAGTAACCGTTTGATTCCTCCAATCCTTTGCCTTTCCTGTGTCCTCCTCAGCTGTGCCAACATATTCCAACCTTGAACCTGTCCAGCCCCCAAAACCCAAACAAAACCCCAAATAAATAAATACAATAAACGTTTTTGAGAGAAGCCCAGATGTACCACACTGCACCCTTCTTTGAACGCACCAGGAGCAGAGCCACAACAAAAGACCGCTTTAAATCCTCCTGCACCCAAGGGAGGCGGTGCACAATAGGCCCAGAATATCACATTGGATTTTGGTTTCATTTGAAGATTTGATTTTAAAGGGTTTGATAGACCCCAGGTGTGAAAGAAGGGATAAAAAGAAGATATAAGATATAAAACATCAAAAATGCATCCTCTGCTCCTCTGATCCTCTCCTCTGCAACCTCTGCTCCAGCTGACCCCCTGTCTTGCATCCTCTGCTCCTCTAACTGTCTCCTTCATCCTTCAACTGGCTCCTTTGACCTCCTCCTCTGCATCCTCTGCTCCTGTGGATCCTCTGCATCCTCTGCTCCTCTGCTCCTCTGACCCTCTTCTCTGAATTCTCTGTTCCATCTGACCCTCTCCTCTGCACCCTCTTCTCCTCTGACCCTCCCCTCTGTGTCCTCTGCTCCTTTGACCCTCTTCCCTGCATCCACTGCTCCTCTGACCCTCTCCTCTGCATCCTCTTGTCCTTTGACCCTCTCCGCCGCCTACTCTGCTCTTCTGACCTTCTTTTCTGCACCCTCTGCGCCGTCTGACCCTCTCCTCTCTCTTTTTCATCTTGTATAACTAAAGCTGCCATGAACTCCATTTTGTTTTGGGGTTTTTTTCTGTTTTAAATCCTGTTTTTTATATATAATTCTTAGGCATTTCCCTCTTTAGTTTGTGACCTGCTCTTTGAACCTAAGACACTCCTCTTCCTGCTTACACCCCTGCAAAATTATAAATCATTCGTCAGATAGGTTAAAGCCCTAGACCACTTGACTTTGAATTTATGTCATTTGGGGGAGATGTTTTGAAAGCTATATAAGTCACAAATACATTAACAGTTCTACTGTCTTGACTTGTTTTCTCTTTCAACATTTCAGCCAGTGATTGTCATATGGAAATGGAGATGATCCCTATGGTCAAACTACTATATTTTAAAGATTCATTATGTAAATTCTCTGAATAGTTACTTCTCTCCATGGAGATGTTATGACCTGTCTGCAAATTGATGTGCATTAGTCCTGGACACATCTGCAGCTGCCCGTCTATGGGAGTGGATCTCTCCTTCACTGTGATTCTCCCCGACGTTTTCTCTTTTTGTCACAGTGTTTTTTGTTTGTTTGTTTTGTTTTAGGTTTTTTTTTAGTTTTTATTTGTCAAGAAGGAGGGTCTAAAGACATGGGATGGTGTGGGGCACTTTCCATTTGCTTGTTTTCTCTTGATTAATTTTTTTGTCTCTTTTTGACCAATGTCTGTTTCATTGTTGATTTTCTAACTTTCTGTTGGTTAAATCAGTTATCGTGTTCACCCCTAAACAGTGACTGCTATTGTGATTTTCATCCAAAAGTGCACTTCATCATCAAAGTCAGGCTTTTACTTATCTCACAATTTGTCTGATATACCTCACAAGTTACACCGTGCTTTTACCAAGACACTGTTCCAGTCAAATCATTTGTTGTGTTCTGGCGCCACCTTGTGTTTCCTAGAAATAGAGGTAAATGAGTAGATCTCACAAAAAGGGGAAATATACTGGAACTGAATTCTCTTAGACGCCTGAAATTATGTATAATGACAATATTAAAGTTGGTCATGTAACTGCTTTTGTATGTGACACTTTGCCATGCTGCTGTGCTGATGATGATGATGAAGGTTTTATTGATTATTATTGATTTTGGAGACTGGCTCTAGTGAGTTGAGACTGCTGTTGTTTTGCTCTTGCTTTGGCATGGGTTACACTCTACAGTAGCCCTTCCAGAAAATAAACTCTGGCGTGTTTCTTTACACCACAACACTACAGTAGTTAATAATAATAACAATGCCTTACACTTGTAATGCTCTTCACGGGCTCGTCAAAGCCTCACTATCGTCATTATTCATTCACTCCACACTTGGTGATCGTAAACTACTATTGTAGCCACAGCTCCCCAGGGCCAGACTGACAGAAGTGAGGCTGCCAGTTTGCACCATCGGGCCCTCTGACCACCACCGATCATTCACACACACACCACTTTCATACTAGGCAATATGGGTGAAGTGTCTTGCCTAAGGACACAACGACAGAACTTGGTCTGAGTGGGACTTGATCCTCTGACCTTTGGGGTGGGGGGCCAACGCGCTAACCACAGTTATAAACAACAATCAGTTATTAATAAACCTAATTATTAATTAAATTATAAATAAATTAAACATTTCCATTACAGAATTAGTAACAACAAAGCATCAAGCACAGACAGAGAGGCATAGCTAAATAGAGTGAGCAGAATTCATTTAGTTCCATCCATTCATTTTCTTCCTCTTATCCGGGCCAGGTTACCGGGCAGACGTCTAAGCAGAGACCCCCAGACTTCCCTTACCCCAGACACTTCCCACAGCTCCTCCAGTGGGACCCCAAGGTGTTCTCAGGCCAGCCAAGAGACATAGTCCCTCCAGGGTGTCCTGGGTTTCCCACGGGGCCTCTCTCCTGTGAGACATGCCTGGAACCCCTCCCCGGACAGGCGTCCAGAAGGCATCCTGAACACATGCCTCAGCTGCTCCTCTTGACATGGAGGTGCAGCAACTCTACTCCAAGCTCCTCTCGTGTCACTGGGTGCGATCAGCCATCCTGTGGAGGAAACTCATTTAACCACCACCTTTCGGTCATTACCCAAAGTTCATGACCATAGGTGAGAGTAATTTATTTATGGTTTGTTAATTACAGCGTTTTACAAAATATAGTATCAATATATATTTTAAAATTACTTTTAGGAATTTCTTGCTGCTCTACATCTTATGTCCAGTAGATGGGGCTGTCTACCTACTTCCTGAGGGCAGAAGCGTCAACGTTTTTTTTAGTTTACTCTTCTCATTGTGAGTAAGAAAATAGTTAAACTCGTCATTGTCACGCCTGATTTCATTCATTTTTCAATATTTAGTTCTTGCTATTAGGGTTTTCAAAAGTATCGAAAATCAGACACTAATCAATACTAAAACTAGTATCGAAACTAGATACTAATTTTTCGCAGGTATCGATACTAAAAAAGTCCCATTGACAGTACAGAAATGAACGTTTCCTGAATCACTTCAGAATGATGCTGAGCTGTATCTTTCACAGGTATAAGACACATAGACTACACCCACGAACCACTTACTTCACTTCTTACTCTCACAATTACTCTTACTTTAGTAAGTTTCCCCATATAATTAGTTTACTTAATGTTGTTTTGAAGTAAATGTACTTCTTTGAGTATAATTCTTGACTATATATTTCACTACAATCTAATCTAAGACTCATTACTATGTAAGGTCAAACTCACACTGTACAGTATACGTGCTTAGTATCCACATTTGTATCTCCTCTCGAAACATCCTCCCACTCAGTTCCATATATAAATGTACCGCACTAATCTCCATGGAAACGGCCATAGAAAACTACTATACAGGACTATACATCGCTGCTTTCAAGTACGCTTTGTGAGATGCACTCATAGTATGAGAAATACAGTGGTTAGAATGAAAGGTGTGAATGGAGATAGATTTTTCTTTCTTTTTTATATGATTATTTAAAATGTCATACACATTTCATCTCATGTTTCTCTATTGTAACACACTGATCTAATTGTGAAAGAAGTACAGGAGCAGTATTGTTAGTACTGGTTGGTAATAAAAACAAAGAATAATATAAAATGGTGGAACGTAACAATGTAAAAGTAGTAAAGTACTGTACTTAAGTAAACATTTTTGGTATCTGTACTTTACCTAAGTACATTTTAAATACTTTTTACTTTGACTTCACTACATTTGAGAGAAGGTATCTATACTTTCTACTTGAACAGAACTGAAAAGTAAAAGTATTTTTATAAGGGTCCGAGCATGTATGTGTGACAGCCCTATTGTAATTGTACAATTTTGAGAAAATCACAAAATCAAGCAGTAAAGAATAATGTATAGACAGTTACGTGGTATCGAAAATTAGAGTTCAGTGACCTCTAATTTTCAGTTAGGAAACGTGACAAAAAATTATGAAAGACGGCTCAGTAGTGCCACCAAAAATAGGTCAAGTCAGGACATGTAAAAAAAAAAAAACTCTACAAGAAGTCTGCCATACTGGATCAAACCTCAGATTGACAAAATTACTCATCATAATCTTTTGACATCTCCTCTATCAGTTTTCATCAAAAACACTTTAAACTTGGCCAAAAGACACAAAACCCATGTGCAATAAAATATTATTAATTAACTTGTAAATAAAATGTTGGGCGTCATCATGGTGACTTTTCAACAAAATTTATGTTTCACAAACCTACATCTACATTTGCATGGCCACGTCTCAAAAAAGTTAATGGAAAGTGAAAAAAACGCGTTGTAATCCAATGAAATTTTGTACACTTTTTCTTTTTGTGACCTTGAGCAAAAAAGTCTATTGAGACTACTCCCTATCTCCAACGTCTACAGGAGCAGTATTGGTAGTATTGGTTAAAAGAAAAACAAAGAATTATATACAATGGTGGAACATAACAAAGTAAAAGTAGTAAAGTACTGTACTTAAGCCCAAAATATGCATATGGCCAAAATCTAGCCCTTGTACTTTAACAAACTTACCCTAGGGTTTTTAATTGACAGACTTCAAACTGAGGCAGCATCATCAGGACATATCTGGGATCAAAAGTTGCTAAAATAATTTACATGAGTCTCAGGGTATGGCCATGATGAGCTCTTACTGAAACAAACATTTTGAAAGTAAAAAATAGCTTGAAACCTACACTGTTAACCCAAACAGTTAAACTTAGTGATACATTTAAGGCATTGACTACCCTAATACATCAAAATTGTTGATTAAACTCTAAACATCTGGGGCATTTGAGCAAATTTCCAGATTTGAGGTGACAGTAGTCAATCATTTAGGGTTTAGTATGTCTTTGTACTCAAAATGTTTGACGTGTGTCTTTCCATGAGGTTGCCACCATCTTGATTCACTCGCTCAAGGTTTAAGCTCAGAGATCCATGTTTCCAGCAGCAAAAATTCTTTACATTGAGTCTTCATATTTGGTAAGTAGTTAACATTTCTTTAAAAAATAAAAAATAAATTGGCCAAGGTGTTTGTTATTTGATATTGCTTTTCAAATGTGTGTAACAAATATCCATTAACTCAAATTTCAAATATTGCTATGATCCTTTGTTGTCTGTGTAATCCCTCAGTCGTCCAGGTCTGATCCATAGGAAAAGGCAAAGTTAAATCTGTCAACTGGACAAAAAGGAGGAGTGAAGACCTTTCGCTGCTCATCTCCCCAGCTCTGATCAGATACTGACACAGACACTGCCCCACATCCATCTAAAGGGAGGAGCTAACCACACTGAAACTGTAAACAGCTACTGTTTATAGCTTCTGCATGTAGGATAGGCCCACTGAGCCACTCCAAGTGTGCACCACAACTGAGACCAGTACAATCATTCAATCCTAATGGGCCTACTGGCTAGCTCTATTGCGCTCCCTGTTTCCCCTGCTTGCCCTAGGTCCAAGGATGGAGTTATATATGGGGCAAAGGTGATGTCTAAAGCACCCATTCCTGTTCATGGAAGGATTGTCTTTACTAACAAAAATTGCTTCTTTAACTCTCAGCTCAAACCATTTCTTGTCTCTGGCTAAGATCTGTGCCTCACTATCTTCAGAGGAGCTTTGAGATGGAGTTGTACAGCAGACTGGGGTCCTGAGCTGCTCTTGCAACAGTGTTGGTACATTCTCTTATGGAGTGGCTGTTTAATTTCTCCAATATAACGCTTACTGCACTCTTCACTGCACTGAATGGAGTAGACCACACTGCTTAGTTTGTGGCTCGGGGTTTTCTCCTTTGGGTGAACCAGTTTCTGTCTTAAAGTGTTTGTAGGTTTGAAATAGACTGGAATTTCATACTGTCTTTTCAGACGCACCATCTGTGTAAGGAATGGTTACACCTTTGCTTCTAGCTTTCCAGATCCCCTGTTGTCCTGTTTTTAGTTCTCTTAGATCTGTTGAAGGCCCATTTTGAATAGCCACAAGCCGAGAGGGCTTTCTTCTTCTAGCTATTTATCTGTTATCTTGTTTAATTTTTTTTTTTGCATGTATGATTTTCCTTCTGTTCTCTATGTGTGCGGTGCAATGCTGGAATTTCCCCACTGTGGGACTAATAAAGGCATATCTTATCTTATCTTATCTTATCTTATCTTATCTTATCTTATCTTTCTCCACGTGTTGTTCCTCTTTTACTTTTCCCTTTGTGTTTGTGGGCACCACTTGAGCTCTGTGTTGTAGAGTACGGATAACTCAGAGTCTATGCTGCAGTGCATGGTGTGAATCAAACAGCTAGTATGTTCAGTGTGTGTGGGCTTCCTGAAAACTTCTACCCAGAGACATTGGTCGTCTCTTATTGTTTCTACACAATCTAAGAAGGACAGTTTGTTCTCTTTGGCCTCTTCCTGTGGGAACTTGACATTTGGATCCACAGCATTAATATGTGCAGTAAAAGGTTCCAGATCTTGAATTTTGATTTTGGTCCAGTTGTCATCCACATATTGATACCAATGCGTGGGTGGAGCCTGGAAATTATGTCAATGCATCTTAGCCATAATAGGCGAGACCAGTGGGTCCATGGCACAGCCGTGGATTTGCCTGTAGAAGTTTCCTCTAAACTGGAAATATGTGGTGTTTAAGCAAATTTCCAGCAGTTGGCAGATTTGGTCAGATTAGTTCTCTATTTTACTTTAGTATCCTGCAGTAGTCTCTTCTTTGCTGACCCCACTGCTGCTGCTGTGGGGATACAAGTGAGGTCACATCAAATGAAACCATGGTCTTATCTGGGTCAAGTTGGAGATATTTGACTTTGCTAAAAAAAAATTTAAAAAATAAAATAAAATAAAAAAAAATCAGCCAACCAGAAGAGCCAGGATGGTCCTCAGATGTTTGGCCACATTGTACATGATGGAGTCTGTGCTACATACAATGGGTCTGGGGGGTAATGACTTCTTCCTTCTCCAGCTTCTGTAAGTAGTCTATGATCTTCTTCGTGTACCCACTGGTCTCTGTAATTCATAGGTTGATGCTCTGGTTGGTTCTTCTCTATTGCAGCAGTAGCCTTCCTTTCCTTTAATGTTATGTTCGAGAGAGAAGGTGGGGCGTTGCTCAGCAACTGTTATTTTCAGTTTAAGGTCCCCGGCTTCTGTCTCTGTAAGCTTATTGTTTCTAATGGCAGTTTCTGCAGCAGTAATAGAGTCCACTGCGGGAATCTGTTTAGATTTTACTGAGAAGTAAGTACAGAGAAGAGAAGAAGAAGAAGAAGAAGAAGAAGAAGAAGAAGAAGAAGAAGAAGAACTACTACTACTACTACTACTACTACTACTACTACTACTACTACTACTACTACTACTACTACTACTGCTACTACTAAATGTGAAAATATGATTCTGTATCTGCTTTTATCCAGCCTGTCTGTGTAATCCCGCAGTTTTCCAGGTCTGATCCACACAGGTCCACCAGGTCTGATTATTTTCTTTTGCTTTGTCCAGCCTACAAAATTATAGAGCTGCTTTTTACAAAGTTAGCCACAATTAGCCATCCTTGTGATTCCTAATGGATTATTGAATATTCTGATGCTAACGCTATTGCTAATGGCCTAAGTGAATGTCAGTGCTAAGAGCTAGAGATTTGTCCATTATGGCTGTCCTTGTTTGAACTCATGAATTATGCACACTACTTTACTGTATATTTAGAAGCTCTTTGTGGGAACAGATCAATTGTTTTTTGGATCACAGTGTTTCAGGGAAAAGATCCATTGATATAGATTAAAATGTGAGAATATTGGACCAGTTTGGAGGAACAGACAGAAGCAGAGACTTTAAAGTGAATTCATGTTTTTGTCATTCTAATTTGGTTTGGTGGGATACTACCTGTGGTGATGTTTATCAGAGTTTTACATCAGTTAAGTGGCAGTTTGTGTGAAAAAAAAGTTGAGAAGAAAAGAGCAAAATGAATCTTTCCTGAACAGCTTTAGAATGATCTTGAACTGTATCAGAACAACTACACTATTGTGTAATTTAGGCATGTTTTAGCCCTTGTTATGGTTGCTAGGTGACAGTTATGGAATCATATAGAATTATAATTATAATTATCAAATTATAATTATAAATAATTATAATATGGAATTGCCTCTATATGTGTTATATCTGCAGCATGTCCAACCAGGAAGTACAATTTTTAAAAGGTATATTTCCTGGCTTTGTGGAGTTTTACATGTTCTCTACATGTTTCTTCCATCAACCTCAAACGTGCACAGCAGTCTAATCCTTCAGCTATGCCCTCTGCAACAGGATCCTGGCTCAGATCTGGTCCACTGCTCCAGGTTTAACTCAGAGACAGATGGGTCTCTGAAGGATGGGTCAAATGCAAATTTAACCCAGATACACTGAAGGATGGGTCAAATGCAGAGCACACATTTATGGGATCAATAAGTAGATGCTCACTTCAGCTTTTTAGTGCCAACAGGTTTTCAAATTGAGTAGTAGTAATAGTAGTAGTAGTGGTGGTAGTATTAGTAGTAGCAGTAGTAGTATAAAGTATAAAATCTGTCCAAAAAGCAGGTGTTCAGTGCAGTTTTCGTTTCACTTTGTAGATCATCAACTGGACTAACGAGCCAATCCTATAATGAGGGCTGATCTTGTCTCCTCCTCTCAGTGAGGAGGTTGTGGGTAAAACTCCTGATCTGTACAAATGCTTCGGACATTTAATTATAAAAGCTTTTAAGGTAAATAGTATTGGAGGTGAGAGACAGAGCCATTTGTCTGATGAAGTGTGCATCACCTGATTACATCACTGTAATAATATGATGGCTGTGTCTGTCATAACAGGGACTATAGGCCTTAAGGGACCAGAGCTGAGTCCACAGTTAATGCTTATCTACTGCTATTCCTACTACCGCTACCGCAACTAATACTTCTACTGCTGCTGCAACTACTTTTACTGTACTTTTCTACTACTGCTGCTATAGGCTACTACTATACTACTACTTCTACTATTAGTACTATGCCTACTACAAGCGCTTCTTTTTCTGTTGTTGCTAATGTTGCTTATTACTACTGCCACTACTGTGACTACAATTAATATTACTACTGCTACTACTACTACTACTACTACTACTACTACTACTGCCACTATACTTCTACTGAGGTTATTACTTCTACTAGCTTCTACTACTATTGATATTACTACTATTACTACAACTACTGCTGCAACTATATTTGCTATACAGTTCTCCTACAACTCTTACAACTATCACCACTACCACTACTGCTATCATTATTTCTACTAGCTACTATAAGTACTACTGTGACAAATACTTTCATTATACTATTCTGCTACAAGTATCGTCACTGCTACTACTACTACTACTACTACTACTTCTACTACTTCTACTATTACTATTACTGTTAGCTACTTGTACTATTACTACAATGCTGAGTGTTTTCTGATGTTGCTAATTGCTACTATAACAGCTGCTTTCAGCTGCTGCACTTTTTCGATTTTTTATAAAAAATAAAAAAAAAAAGTATAAATTGTGTTTAGAAACAAACTTTAGTATTACAATTTTTACTTTGAATATATATAAAATATATATATATATATATAAATATATATATATATATGTGTGTGTGTATATACACACACACACACACACACACACATATATATATATATATATATATATATATATATATATATATATATATACATATACACATACATATATATATATACATATACATATACATACATATATATATATAAAAATATATAATATATATATATATATATATATATATATATATATATATATATATATATATATATATATATATATATATAATTCAAAGTAAAAAATTGTAATACTAAAGTTTGTTTAGACAAGAATATACAGGCATCATTAATCATATTTTTAAATTCACTCTGCAAGCTAAATAAGATCCAAAGGGGAAGCCATTTTAATATGCGATTTTCTGCTGACTGCACTGGAGTCATATGGCACCATAAATCACATCATCCCTGAGTATTCTCTTCTGCTAAGGCATGGCAACACATGGAGAATCGCCAGTATTATGGAGTCCTATAGAGAGCTGTCGAGTTCTATAGAGTTCTATAGAGAGCACTGGAAAACTACTGTAATAGTTGTTTCATTGGGACGCATTTTATACAGAACTAAACCAGATCTGAACCAGGACTAAACCAGATCTGAATCAGGACTAAACCAGATCTGAACCAGGACTAAACCAGATCTGAACCAGGACTAAACCAGATCTGAACCAGGACTAAACCAGATCTGAACCAGGACTAAACCAGATCTGAAAACCAGGACTAAACCAGATCTGAACCAGGACTAAACCAGATCTGAACCAGGACTAAATCAGATCTGAACCAGGACTAAACCAGATCTGAACCAGGACTAAACCAGATCTGAACCAGGACTAAACCAAATCTGAACCAGGACTAAACTAGGACTAAACCAGATCTGGACCAGGATTAAACTAGATCGGGACCAGGGCTAAACCAGGTCTGAACGAGGGCTAAACCAGAACTGAACCAGGACTAAACCATGACTAAACCCAAACTAAACCAGGACTAAACCAGATAACCAGATACTGTCTTTTATTATCAACTAGGCTACTTGAAATATACCCTTCTTTAAGAATTAGACATATAAAACACCCAGTAACGATCACAAATCTAACAGAATAGACCAGTGTCTTGGCCAACTGCATCCCCTTCATACCCATAATCCTTTGCTGCACAGAGCTCTCTTTATTGGCTGCATGTCCATTGTATTTGCACATGGCGTAGGCAGCAGTTACTCTTCTTAAACAAGGAGAAACTGTCCCTCATTTCTTGGATATTCAGGAACATTTTGGACGTTTGTGACTGTATGGTTGTTGATGGGATGCTAATGCTAACAACAGGGCTCTGTGTGCCAGCAGCTGCTAAGACAAAACAGATGTGTCCAATTAGAAGGTAAATAGTAGAGAAGTGCTCTAAATACTGTGTGTGGATGTCAACAGAAAATCTCTTTACAGCAAATCTCTTACATATAATGATTGATTATACCACTGTTATAGCTATAGCATAATAGTGTTTTCTCTACAAACTCTACATTTAGTCATAATACATTCTGGCCTACAATTTGTAGATAGTACAAAAGGGAAAACTAAATATTTTCTGTGATTTAAAGCTTCACATAATGTCCGGCCTATAGACTTATTATTTTATTTGACTCTTAGTCAGCTAGTTTAGTAGCCTGAAAGCAAATTTTTTTAAAAGACTATTATTCTGTAGCCTACTTGTCTATATTGGTTTTTAAACAATTCCTCATATATTGGTCTAATTATTATGCTATAATGTTATATAATGTTTTGATGTTAAACATGTTATAATATATATTATGTATACTAGTCCATTCATACTCATAATTGGCCATTTCCCATTTCAGGCTCTGGCCAGAATGCTAAAGAGGCAAAATTATAAGATAGCAAGAAAAAAGAACAAAACACACACACACACACACACACACACACACACACACACACACACACACACACACACACACACACACACACACACACACACACACACACACACACACACACACACACACACACACACACACACACAAAGGAATAAATAAATACATAAATTTTGTAATTCAAATAAAGGCAACACCTCAGCTTGTCATCAACTT
Organism: Periophthalmus modestus; assembly: GCA_019594935.1. NCBI lineage: Eukaryota > Metazoa > Chordata > Actinopteri > Gobiiformes > Gobiidae > Periophthalmus > Periophthalmus modestus. The sequence goes on along the minus strand of JAIEZT010000198.1, from coordinate 1,234,804 downwards.
TATTTCTTCTTTTTTTTTTTTTTTTTACCGTATTATTATGCTTTTTAAATATCATATTCATTAGACCAGTGATCCATCTAGTCTACACATACTTTGCTTTTTGATTCTTTTGCCTGAAATAGCTTGGAAATTGTAGCCTACGCGTGTCATACTAAAATGTGATCACTTGGTGATTATTTATGAGGCTAATAAACAAATATCAACCATGTCATTTTAATTTAATATTATTTTTCACAGAAAGATGGACAGACGGAGGCAGACGGCTTCGTAAATCAACGGCTCCATCTTCCCCAATTACTGCTGTTTCCACGGCAACAACTCCCCCTCCCTTTACCCTAGGTTCTATTGGACCGTACCACTGTCAAAATAGGGGATAACTGCAATAATTTATCGATTAAACTTACAAATTCAACCCAAACTGTTCAAATCTCAAACTAAAACCAATTAAAATACCTAATAATACTAAATTAAACTTGCTAAATGTGTGAGACTTCGATTTAAGTGCAATTCTGTATGTTAGTATTGTTGAGAAAACCCCTTTTCGGAATCTTTAGTCAACAATCCCTCGAACTGTCAAAATCGCTTGTTGCTTCTACCTAGCCTTAAAAGTAGTTAGCGATCTAGCTCTAGGCATTGATAGCCCAGTTTAGTCTCAAAAATCTAGGTTAAAAGTTCACTTCTAACCAGGATTTGCGACATTTCTCATTTTAGAATACCCCGGCGTGGTTGTCGGAAGGAGGAAGACCGAGCGGGGCGTGCTTGCGGTTGTCCCCGACTCCGAGAATCGAGCGCAACCCCGGGGATGAGATGTGTGACTGTGCGCCTGGTTCAGAGGACTTACAGCTGGATGTGACAAGCTGGACATCAGGTAAACTCGCAGGTAGTAGCTTAGGCTAGCCAAGCACTGCTAACATTTTGTATTTTGAACACATTTATCCCATTTTAAGCGTGTATAAATGGCCTGTGGCGTAGATGGCGTCAGACGGGGTCAAGTGGACACTGCGGCCGTACTCGCCTCCAAAATCACCGCATTCACTCTTTAAAAACACTGCAAATATAAGAGCGCCCATTACGTCATGTTTGTCTGCACCCTGCTTCTTTCCCGGGACACGCGTTTAGCTTTTTACCGCAGTAGCTAACTTGCAAATACTAAAACTACACCATTTCTGATTTATAATTGACCTAACGAGCCTGCCTTGATTTTGCACATTTTCAAAGCACTTCTGCAAGGTCGAAATGCCATGTAAAAACATTTAAATGAATGGTGTACAATCAGAAGGACAGTGAGTGCGTGTATGTGGTTGTTGTAGCTGGCTGCTGCACACCTGTCTGGACTGTGTAATGACCGTGTTGTGATTAACCTTGCTGATAGGTCACGTATTGGGGTTGTCATGTAGATACTGATATCACTTCTAATAACACGCCCCGTCACAAGGAAGCAGAGAGGCGATAACCTTGAGACACCAGTAAACATTTATGACGCTTTGGGCGATGGCTGTAATATTGTTTTACTTGCATAATTATATAAGAGGTTATAATGGTTTTGATCCGATCACGTGTGCAAAGCTGGTAGCATAGAGGTAAGATTATAACCTACCCTGTTGTATAAATGTCTACTTTTGGTGCAGTAAAAATATAACTCGAGGGATGGATGAATCTAGGAATGAATACATGCTTTCACTTAACAGTTTATGTATACTGTTGTTTATTTTTGCAGTTTATTAGTATGGAACAAGCTTGCATATTTCAATTCAATTTATTTTTGTAAAGCCCAAAATCACAACAGCAGTTGCCTCTTAGGGCTGAACAAGAGAACTGATATACCCAACAGAAAGTTAAAAAATCAACAACATGAAAAAAAATGAGAACATTCCCTGTCCTTAGACCTTATATATTACCGGACAGGCGCTTTTTTGTTAATAATTTGAAAAAAAACAAAATTGAAAATCCTGACATATTGAAACCCATTTAATACTATAGTTCAGAAATAGTTTCACCCAAGATAATTTGTCCTAACAGAGAAGACATTGACCTATGTGCCAGTTTTTGTTTCATGATGTTATGCCCAGCAATTACAGAGATATTAACCATAAACCAGGTGATTACATATTTGAAGGCAGTTTTTACTATAAAATTGTTAATGTTCAACTCAGTAGTATGTAATAATAGTATCAGATGCACAGTACCACTCAAAATCTATATAACAAGCTGACAGTATACCTTTCTATTTTTAGAAATCACCTTTGAAATAATCACAATTATTGAAAAAAATATCACTATAGTTTAACTGACAACTTTATTTTCCATAATCTAATGCAGTCATTAGGTTTAAAATATAAGCTAGCCGTATCAAAAAGCAAAAGAAGCACGTTCCTTTAATGTTTGATATTTGATTACTTCTAATAATAGCAAAAGGACACATGCTTTTCTATTGATCTGTCTTCACTGGCCTAGTTTCAGCACTTGTGTTTGGCATGGCAACTATATCTTATACAAACTCTCTACCTAGACTCTTCATTTGCCTGTTTGTCAAAAACTGTCATTTTAATCAAAATCCCTATTCATTAATGGTCAGTGATCGGCTTGGGTGTGTTTAATGGAGAGGTCTACAGCCAATCCTCTGTCAGTTAAAGCATTGTGGTTTGGAGCAGAGACTTTGGACTGACTTATTTTTCCTGTTAAAGGTCCTAAATTACACAACATTGACTCTTGAGAGTTTTAAGCCATGTTAAAATGTTGTTACCTAAAGAAAACATACGTAGTGTTGTGTTTTTGTTTCATTCACACATGTTTGAGTAACACTTTATTATTAGTCTGTCTACGTCTCCAAAGCTCAAAATGCTCTGTTCCACCTTATGATGTCATGAAGTGGTAGTTTTCAAGTTAACAACTACCTTTTACCTTTAGTTCAGTAGAGATTGACAATTCCAGAGCTGAAATCATCCAAATGATTCTAGTGAAGGTGTATGGAGTTTAAAAATACAGTGGAGCACTTCCTGTATTACCACATGACATCACAAGGTGGAACAGAGTGTTTTCTGTTTGAGAGAATAACTAAGTTTAGCCTGGCATGGTTTGTGTGTTAAACATATGTGAATGAAACAAAACACAACTCTAGGTATGTTTGTGATGAGGAAACATCATAAGAACAGAGATCAGACAAAGTAAATGAATAAAAAAAATCTTGATCCATAAGTATGAGAATTTGTCTGTCATATTGCCCAGCCCGCCATGTTGGAGTGGGTTGAGTGGAGTTGTTTGGGATCAAATGGGGCGTCGATAACAAAAGAGGAAGGAAGGAGCCTGGACCTGTGTTTGTTTTCCTCTATACAAATCTGTTTAGGATTGGATGCTATCAATAGATTTAGGAATAGCTACGTGTAGAGGTCGGTGACATGGCAAAACAATTGTTAGCCTATATACAAAAACAAATTGATCTGAAGATGTTAAAGTGGAACTAAACACTAAATCCACTTTTTTCACCACAAAACTGTATACATGGTGTTTTAGCATTATGTACTGTTGCTAGTCCTTTTTTTGGGTAACTTTAGTACAAACTAGGTACATTTGCAGCTTTCTGGTCTAAAATGTGAAACTGAGTGTGTGCTGCCTTCAGTGGCCTCTGCAATTTCAAGTACTACATGACATCACGCAGGACTGCCCTGATTACAGCCAGGTGTTTATCATTACAAACATCTGGCTGCAGGGGCGGAGTTTGAAGTGTAGATACCTGTTAGACCAATCTCACTGTTCCTCATACCTCCAGACCCCGCCACTGCTCCCCCCTCACTCTCCCCTTTAGCCCTCCATATATTGCCCAGTTTAGCAGCTCTATTGGCTCTATTTTTTATGTGGTTGTGGGTGGGGCTTAGGTGTTTAGTCCCACTTTAATTTAAAGGTGCACTATGTGCAGTATGTGCACCTTTAAAGTATTGAGATTCAAAAACATGCATTCTTACTGAGAACAGTCTTGCCTCTCTACAGATCTGACCTGTAACTCATCTGCTTGTCTCCCTGGTGATAGATCCAGGTTGATATATATATATATATATATGTATATAATATTTTATAATGAAACCGTGTTTTTGACCCAATACGTTCAATGAGCAACTTTAACAGACATCTGAAACTCTGGCTGAAATAATATAATAATATGATGATTTCATTTTTTCTTTGGAATATTCTAAGCAAATCAACAGCATGGCGATGTAAACAAGTAGGTAGCGGACTCTCAACCAGACAAGTTACATAGCGCACCTTTTAACATCAACAAATGGATGAATCAAGGCATCCCTTCCTGATTAGCGTGCTGTCTTATTTTGCCTATCCCTTCTCCTACACATCCTGCTGTTGTTAGCCTAGCGGTGCGTTGTTTTGGACTTGCTAATGAACAAAACTCAATGGGGTGCAGATCCTGCAGCGTTGCTAGCTCTCCAAGCCACGCATAAAGGTCACTGTGTCAGACGATGTCATACGCAATGAATAAATAAAAAACAATGCTAGTGGTGTAGATATTTCTTGTTGAGTGTGTGAGTTTTCACTGGTGACATCTTGTAAGGTCTATCTATATACTGGACCAGATGGGCTCAGCATATGTCATGTATTATATAGTAATAGTGTTAACATAGGTTTAATACATTGACTGCTGTTTTTTTTTTTTTTTTTTTTAAAAAAAGCAGACTTATTCTACAAAATACACTTTTCAGACCTCTTAACCAAGTAATAGTTGTTTCTTCTCATTGACCCTATGAAGTTGTATTTGGAGTGATTCATGTTCTCCAGTTTTATCTTCTTAATCGGTGATACTTGTAGGATTCGGCAGTGTCGCATAGTCATTTTGGTACAAATGACAAAATGTGCTGCTCGCTCGTGTGAGTACAATTTTTATCCAGAGTTTGAGAATTTTTTTAGGTTTAAAATTTTACTTCCTGGTTAGAAATCATGACATCACGCTAAGGAACTGTTACCTAGCAACCATGTCATACACGAGGTCAAAACTCCTCTAAGATTAAGATTGGATAAACAAAAATATAAGAAAACATGAAATTAAATAATGTATAATGCATCAGAAAAATAAGTTTCTTGTATAAATTGTGCAAACCTTTTGGACAGAATTCTCCCAGTGTGATATCATCAGTGTGACGTCATCAGTGTGTAACTTTAAAAAAAAAACCTTTACATCCTGTTATTTTCAGCAGATTTTCTACTTTTCTTCACAAATTGTTTCTTGATTGGTGTAAAAGTATAATTTATATTTACGACAGGTTTTATCCACCAGATTAAGTCAAAATGAGAGAATAATCAAAAACTGTCATAAATATTTCAAACCAATCTGTCTTGCATTTATTTAATTAGATGTGTGTCTTTATTGGTCAAAAAATATCTTGAAAAACAAGCATTGTTACTGTGAGCAGGCTTGCCTCTCCACAGATCTGACCTGTAACCTGGCCTAGTCACGTCATTTGTTTGTCTCCAGATATGTTTAAGGCTAATACCGTTTTTCAACATTTTTGTCTATATCTCCCATGCAACATTTTGAGGAATTTTTCCCATTCAAAAGATATAATATTTAGTTTTAAATTATTAATCGCTATGGCAACAGCTGTGCTAATGGTTCGTCATTTTGAAACCCATGGATATAACCTTTATGTTTAGCTTTGCCCTCTTCCCAGGCGGGTTCATTTTCTTACAGGTGTCAGGGATGTCTCTTCTGTCCTTTTCAGAGTTTTAAATGTTGGTACCTTTAATCCTCGACAAAACAGCGGCTCTTGGCTCATGCAGAAGCCCCATTGTATAATCCTTCTACTGTAGGGTCCACCACCTCCTTATCCCCATGGAGAAGTTATTGTTTTGCGCATTAAATGTTCCATGGTATGGCATTAAACTGTACCTCCATGGAGACAAGAGAGCTGATGCCACTTGGACAAGTTGCAGGTCAGACCTGTGGAGAGGTCAACCCTGTCACAGTAAGAACACCTGTAACTGAATAAATGCAAGACAGAGAGGTTTAATGTCAGACTGCAAAACATTCCAGGCAAAGCTATAAGATCTCCATGGAGACAAGCAAGTGGCACGTCATCAACCCCCTCCATCAGAAAAGTTACGTAGTGCACCTTTAATGATCATATATTCATTCATAATTAAAATACTACTATCATTACTACTACTACGACTATGTCTATTACTACTACTACCACTATGACTACGTCTACGACTACGACTACGACTACGACTACGACTACGACTACTACTACTATTACTAGTACAGCTACTAGCACTGTATTGTAACATTCAATAAAGCGTGTAATCAGTTTACCAACGCATGGAAAATCCTAGTCGAGTCATCCTTTTATTTTATGTAGACAGAGAGAAAAAGAGAGAGGGTGAGAACGGGAGAGAAGAGAGGGAGAGGAGAGAGAGAGAACAGAGGGAGAAAAAAGAGATGGATGGATGGGTGGATGGATGGGTGGATGTTGGTAGAAAAGTCATGAAGCTCTGAGTCATCATTCGGGTGACATCAGCTGGGGGGGGGGGGGGGGGGGGATGAGGGGGGGGGGATGAGGAAAAGAGCGCAGCAGAGAGAGGGCAAAGGACATAAACAGAGAGGAGGAGAGAGGGAGGAGGGAGGAGACAGGAGAGGAAGAGAGATGGAGGACAGAGAGGTGAGGGGACAGAAGGGATGGATGAGAGGAGAGAGGTGAGGAGAAGGGGAGAGAGGGAGGAGAGGGGATGGATAAGAAAAGGAGGAGGGAAGAGAGAAGAGAGGGAGGAGGAAAGGGGACGCGTCTGGGGAGCTGCACAGAGCCAGACAGGCCTAATGACACTGATGCAATAACCATAACAAGGGCGTTCACATGAGGCAGATCTGCTCCGACTATTGATCCTAAGTCACTAAATCAGCTATGAGGAATATGTTAGCATGTAGTTTAAAGCTGCACTGTGTAACTTTTTTGATGGAGGATCTGGCACCTGCTTGTCTTAAGGAAATTTTAACTACAGAGTTAGCACTTTTTATGCACAATAAGACCCCATGGAGACACAGGGAGGGCATCTGACACACAGGGACATCTCAGAACATGTTTGTACAGATCTAAACTACAGCATTGGACATTTGTATGCACAATAAGGCAGGAGATTTTGTCATTTGTGGAAAAAATGATGATACTTGTTATGTGATTTGCTAATTGCGTCATATTTTACATTTTAATTAATTACAATTCATTAGCGATTAATCCTGCAGTCCTGCCAAAGAGGATGCCAGGTAATAGTTTTGAATTTCTCTACTTTTTTCCACATTTTTGACTGCAGTTCCAGTAAAAGGACGTCTAGAGAACATTTGGGTTATTGGGTCGATGTATTTATGGGGCTGTGTTACTCTCATGGGACTCCATGTTAGAGCTGTTACAAGGACACATCTGCTCCACGTTATAACACACAGGTCACTCCAACATGGCCGCCGCTGAAACCTTGTATAAACTCGATACTGGCCATGAAGTGGTATCAGCTGACATTTTATCAATAGTGCGCTCAATAAAATGGAGGATAGCTTTACTCTAGTGTCATCCACCAATTAACCTCGATAAGACAGGCCTCGGAAATCCAATTGATTGAACCAAAGCTAGAATATATATGTGCAAGGACTTAGGCGTACAGTTTAATCAACTCAACTGAAATGTCAAAAACACTGGTTATTGATGTTTTTTGTGATACTACTATAAAGGTCTATGAGAGATTGCTTATAAAATTGTATAGTGTCTTTACATGAGTTTTGTACTGCTACTACTACTGCTATTAGTACTATTACCACTGCTACTACTTCTACTGCTACTACTACTGCTACTACTACTACTACTGCTGCTACTACTACTACTATTACTACTACTATTAGCACAACTACTACTGCTATTTCTACTATTACCACTACTACTACAACTACTACTATTACTAGTACTAGTACTAGTTTTCCTCGTTGTTTATGAATAAATACCTTTTACATTAGGTCCTGATGTAGTCCTGGTTTAGTTCTGATTTCCTCCTTTTTTATCGTGGTTTAGTCCTGGTTGAGACCTGGTTTAAACCTGCTTTAGTCCTTGTTTGTAGTCATGATGTTTATCCTGGTTCATACACCTGCATTAGTGCTGGTTTAGCCATGTTTTAGTCCTGGTTCAGTCCTTGTTTAGTCCTGGTTTAGTCCTAGGTTTGGTCCCTAGTTCAGTCTTTGTTTAGTCCTTGTTTAGTCCTGGTTAAGTCCTGGTTTAGTCCTGGTTTAGTCCTGGTGTAGTCCTGGGTTTGGTCCCTTGTTCAGTCCTTGTTTAGTCCTTGCTTTAGACCTTGTTTAGTACTGGTTCAGTTCTGTTTTAGTCCTGATTTAGTCCTGATTTAGCCCTAGTTTAGCCCTGATATAATGCTGCTCTATCTCTCCTGTCATTCTCACTGTCTTGTCCCAATACAAACCTCTTCAACTCCATGAATCAGCTGCCTCTCTCACCTATTGGCTCTCCTCTCCGTTTATGGGCTGGTCCTTGCCTCTGATTGGCTGTCGTCTCCTTGTGGGCGGGCTTTGTTTGTGGGCAGGAAGAGAGACGGTCTATCTCTCTCGGTGCATGCTATTCAGAAAGAGAGGAGCAAGCAGGAGCGGAGTTGTTTAGACACTCGCTACTGCATAATATCTAGTCTAGGCATGGACAGATTGTACTTTTCAGATTGACAACTTTGGAAATTTTACAAGAATTTAGTGGAAAATTACAGAAAGCCAAAAGGAAAAACGAGATATCCAGGATTTGGAGGTAAGAAGAGGGTTTTGGGATGGTGCATTGCTGCATAGGCTGGGTGGGGAGCTTGTGTCTACAGGACAAGACTAAAGCATGGGACAGTGGAGTTTCTGGATTAGACCTGGCTTAGTCCTGGTTTAGTCCTGGTTTAGACATGGTTTAGATATTGTTTAGTCCTAATATAGTCCAGGTCTAGATTTAGTTGAGTCCTCTCATAATAGTTGTACTGTATGTCCTGGTTTTAGAAGTAGTTATGTTTCTATTAATAACTATTGCTGCAGTTTAGTCCTGATTTAATCCCAGTTTAGATCTGGTTTAGTCCTGGTTTAGTCCTGTTTTAGTCCTGGTTTTGTCCCGGTTTAGTCCTGGTTTAGTCCTGTTTTAGTCCTGTTTCAGTCCTGGTTTTGTCCCAATTTAGTCTGAATCTAATAATTGAGTTCTATATTGTTGTCCTGGTTGAGTAGATTTTTTTGTATTTACATCAAAATTTCTTTGCTGTGTTATAGTCTGAGTTAGTTCTAATTTAGTCTCAGTGTAGTTCTGGTTTAATCCTGGTTTAGTCCTGGTTTAGTCCTGGTTTAGATCTAGTTTAGCTGTGGTATAAAAGTCCTTCCTGGTTTTGTATTTGGTAATGTTTTGTTTAATAACTATAACTGTAGTTTTATCCTTTGTATTGGTTGAAAAACCCTGCTTACTTGGTTTAGTCCTGGTCTACTTAGTGAGTTATTATTTATTTCTGTCTTGGTTAAGTTGAAGATTCATATACATTTGCTATTTGCTGTACTATAATGCAGATAAGTCTTGGTTTAGTCGTAGTTTAGTCCTGGTTTAGTCGTAGTTTAGTCCTGGTTTAGTTGTAGTTTAGTCCTGGTTTAGTCGTAGTTTAGTCGTGGCTTAGTCCTGGTTTTGTCCTGGTTTAGTCGTGGTTTAGTCGTGGTTTAGTCCTGGTTTAGTCGTAGTTTAGTCCTGGTTTAGTCGTAGTTTAGTCCTGGTTTAGTCCTAGTTTAGTCCTGGTTTAATCCTGATTTAGTCGTGGTTTAGTCCTGGTTTAGTTGTTCTACTCTTAGTTTAGACCTATGGAATATTGAATTTGAAATGACTAAAGTTTTCATTAAATTACTACAATACTAAAGTTCTTTTAGTTCTGTATTAAGTCCTGGTTTAGTCCTTGTCTAGTTCTCGTTCAGTCTTGCTTTAGTCCAAATTGTTCCTTGTTTAGTTCTAGTTTAGTCCTCTCTTAGTTCGTCCTGATTTAGTCCTAGTTTAGTCCAAACGTGCGTATTGCCTTAAATTATAGCCCCATAGAGAGTAATAGAGCTTCTTTATCCTTATAGCAGATGCATTATCACAGCACTTCACATCTTCAAATGTCATCTTTGCTTTTTGTCACTTAGGCTCTGTATTTTTCACTCTGTCGAGAAGAAATAACCTGTTATTTTGGTGACTCACTGAGAGAAAAGAGATTTTAGCTGAAAAAATTTACAAAGTTTGGTGGTTATGTTAAGCAAGTCCCATGTCTGAATCAACGGACAGGGTTGGATCAGGGAGAGCATCTGACATAAAGGAAAGGCCAAATATTATATTTTCTATAGTGTCATATTTCGTCAGTCAGTCTGCGGACACTTTGCGGTCTCTCTTCCCTGTATGCTAAAGCCCAAAAGGGTGGTTTATTTAGTCTTAGTTTAGTCTTAGTGTAGTCCTGGTTTAGTCCTGGTGTAGTCCTGGTGTAGTCCAGGTGTAGTCCTGATTTAGTCCTGGTTTAGTCCTGGTGTAGTTCTGGTTTAGTCCTGGTTTAGTCCTGGTTTAGTCCTGGTTTAGTCCTGGTTTAGTCCTGGTGTAGTCCTGGCTTAGTCCTGGTTTAGTCCTGGTGTAGTCCTGGTTTAGTCCTGGTGTAGTCCTGGTTTAGTCCTGGTTTAGTCCTGGTGTAGTCCTGGTTTAGTCCTGGTGTAGTCCTGGTGTAGTCCTGGTTTAGTCCTGGTTTAGTCCTGGTGTAGTCCTGGTTTAGTCCTGGTGTAGTCCTGGTTTAGTCCTGGTTTAGTCCTGGTGTAGTCCTGGTGTAGTCCTGGTTTAGTCCTGGTGTAGTCCTGGTTTAGTCCTGGTTTAGTCCTGGTTGGTCCTGGTGTAGTCCTGGTGTAGTCCTGGTTTAGTCCTGGTGTAGTCCTGGTGTAGTCCTGGTTTAGTCCTGGTTTGGTGTAGTCCTGGTGTAGTCCTGGTTTAGTCCTGGTTAGTCCTGGTTTAGTCCTGGTTTAGTCCTGGTTTAGTCCTGTCCTGGTGTAGTCCTGGTTTAGTCCTGGTGTAGTCCTGGTTTAGTCCTGGTTTAGTCCTGGTTTAGTCCTGGTGTAGTCCTGGTGTAGTCCTGGTTTAGTCCTGGTTTAGTCCTGGTGTAGTCCTGGTTTAGTCCTGGTGTAGTCCTGGTTTAGTCCTGGTGTAGTCCTTGATCTGCAAATGTATACTTTAATTTAATTCTTAATTAAATTGGAAGTTGCTTTATATCTCCCACATCCTTTCCAAAATGTTTGTTCATTGATCACATTAGCTGCATTGGAATGTTCCACAATATGGCATTAAACATATTTGTCTCACAGTTTTTAATTTTTGATTAAGTTTATTGCATTGAATATTGCATCTCCACAAATCTGACTCAAATTTGGCCTGGGGGTTGGCCTCCTCCTGCTTGTTTCCATTGAAATGTTGTTCCTTTGGCTATAATATTACACAGTATGGCATAAAACGTATCTCCATGGAGCATGTTCTGAAGTATGGTTTTAACTTTCCATTAGGTGGTGTGCCACCTCCAGTTAGATATCTTGGAAAACACATCTCCATGAAGATATACAAGTTTAATGCCATACTGAAACATTCTAGGCCTTCTAAATTTCTAAATCTCAATTGAAACGAGAAAGTGCTGTAACTTCCCCCAGAAAAGGACGCAGCGCACCTTTTACGTTCATGAAGCAGCTGTTCTGTGGTTCAGTCCTGGTTTGAACCACAGTCAGTCAGTTTGCGGTCACTCTTCCCTAAAGTTAAAGACCAAAAAGGATGGTTTAGCCCTGGTTTAGTCCTGGGTTAGTCCTAGTATAGTCCTGGTTTAGTCCTGGTTTAGTCCTGGTTTAGTCCTGGTTTAGTCCTGATTTAGTCCTGGTTTAGTCTTGGTTACTATAGTTCCAGATTTAGGTGCAGTCACCTTGCGATCAGTTTCCGGTCTCTATTCCCTGCAGTTAAAGACCAAAAGGGTTGAGTCCTGGTCCTGGTTGAGTCCTGGTTCATCCTTGGTTGTTAGAGTTCCATATTTAGTAGCAGTCAGTTTGCGGTCAGTTTGCGGTCACTCTTCTCTACAGTTAAAGGCCAAATGGTGGTGTAATGTCTGGATGTCGTTCGGGGGAAGTGAGTTGTTTTCCCTATAATGGAACATCAGACCTGCCCTTCCTGCGGGGAAGAATGGGATCAAGTCATCATCCATTTTCAAATTCCCCAGAAAAATATTGTGTTGTAACTTAGAAACGTTTTTTTTTTTTTCCATTTCATAGGGATTGCTGAATCACTCCTGGCTTTCTTTACAATTTAGCTGAAATTGTGTGGTTTGTCCTGGTTTAGTTCTGATTTAGTCCTAGTTAAGTACTGGTTTACTCTTGTTTTAGTCTCATAAGTACTGGTTTAGGCCTAGTTTAGTCCAGAGTTAGTCCTGGTTAAGACCTAGCTTGGTCCTGAATTAGACCTGGTTTTGTCCTAGTTTAGTCCTAGATTATGGCCTGTCTTAGACTCACATGCCTAACCAATAAAAATGTTTGTGTGCTGGTTTGGTTCAGAACTTGGAGTGCTGCAGGTTCAGTCCACATTTGAGCACATACTGTTGTTGTATCCTTGTCCAGGCAAGACACTGCACAAACGTCCCTTTGTATTTCAGACTTATTTGGATTAAGTGCTGGTTTAGTCCTGGTTTAAACCTATTGTTAGTAAAGACAAATATTTTGTACTTTGTTGTGTATTTGGTATTCATGCATTATTAAGCCTAAATAACAAAATATAGTAATGTACCATGTTTTTGTAATTTACCAACAATTTATGACTCAACACCAATCTGTTGACTACCATATGAAACTATTTTAGGGTTCTGTTTGTGAATTAAAAAATAAACAAGGAGAAAGCCAATTTATATATCTATATTTTTCTTGTGCAAACTTTGTAACCTATTCAAAACCCTCTCTGGATTCTCTCCTAGTTCATCCAATGCTTTCAATTTAACTGTATTACCCAAAATCATGCTCCAAGCCTTTAGAACATTACATTGCATAGAGTAGACAGTAGGGTATTTAGGTCATGGGCACAGTTCAATATCGTGTGCAGGGGCAACAGGGCCACGCTTGTTAAGCTAAGGCTAAGCTAATGCTATTATCATATAAAGCATTGCTATCTGCTGACTGTGGCAGTCTTCTATTGTCTTAGCAGCTCACTTGACCGTGTTAATCGCTAATGCTACCACCTGATGATATTGTTTAGCCTATGCCCTGCTCAATTTGTGAAGTATAGCACTTTTAGAAGAGAATTATGACTATGACTATAACTATGACTATAATTAAAGGCCCTGTAACAGATTTTTTCATGTATTTGAGAAAAAATGCCCCAGTACAGATATATTGTATAAACAGCTCTTGAGGTCAAAATATGTCTGCTGTGTACTGTCTGCATCTAATTACAAAGTTTGTTATGTCCGATAATGTGGAAGTGTGTGTTAGCATGCTAATTGTTGTTAGCATTACTGTGATGGCTCTGAGAGTTGTGAAAATAACTTTTAAACTAATTTGGATGCTTAGAATGCATAAGGTGAGTGAGGAATAACTTTGTTAGTAACACTGCAAACAGTTTTAAATGAACTAGTTCTGCTTGTCATGTTTTTAAGCCAATAAAAACGAGGTACAGTGCCTTCAATTTTCTACATTCAAAGTACATTTTCAAATAGTAGCTTAAGCAAATTACTTACTAAGAGCTAACCGGTTATAGCTTGTGCCTAATAGCTGTATGTTTTGGCCCAATAAAAATTTATATTATTACATTTCCACCAATTAACATTTTATCTTGGCTCTACTGCTGTATTTGCATTGCCAGGAGGAACATATCTATGGAAACTGAATGCATGAATAGAGGGGTTCATTGTAAAGGACCAACAAGCAAATGCCCAGTTTGAACTCAGTAATGGAAACAGCTACGTTGCTAATAATGCTAATTTAATCAAAACACCATTTACTTGTTGGAAGCTGGGTTTGATGCTAGCATCACTAGCATCATTAGCGTGCAGAGGTGACAGAAAGAGTAGAATTAAACCAGAACTAAACCAGAGATTTAGAAGCTAGAGAAATAATATGTGAGCAAATAGCTTAAATGTTCAACTGTAATGTCAAAACACCATGGTAATATTTGTTATTAAATGTGTTATTTCACCATAAGGGGCTAACCCAGGTCTAAACTAGGATTAAACTAGAACTAAACCAGGACTAAACCAGGACTACACCTGAACTACACCTGAACTACACCAGAGCTAAACCAGGTCTAAACCAGATCTAAACCAGGTTTAAACCAGGTCTAAAACAGGACTACACCTTAAATAAATGAGGTTTAAATCAGGACTAAACCAAGTCTGAACTAAGTCTAAACCAGGACTACACTTGGATTACACTGGGTCTAAGCCAGGTCTACACCAGGACTAAACCAGCTCCAAAGCAGGACTACACTGGGACTACACTGAGACTACATTAGGACTACACCAAGACTTTTACTATTTTACTTGATGAAGTTTTCACATGGTAAACCTGTATTGGCTCATTCTGTCATTTTGACTTTTAGCTCCATTGTTTTCATTGGTCGGTTATAATATTTACTTTACCTTTGAGTCCGTTTGCCTTTCTCTGTTACGACTTTGCTTAAAAAAACAATGGCATCTGTGGACTACTAGGAAGTGCAATAATAAAAATGATAACTAACCCATAAAGTTCAACTAAACCAGGACTAAAGCAGAGTTTAACTGGGACTTAACACGTTTAAACAGACTAACCTGGATTAAACCAGGACTAAGTCAGAAGTAAACCAGGAGTAAGCAAGGAGTTAGCAGGAGGAAACTATTACTATGCCAGGACTAAAGCCTACCTCAAGTCTTAGAACTAAACCAAAACTAAACTAGGACTAAATCAGGACTAAACTGAGATTAAATAAATGAATGGAACATGGCACAGGACTAAACCAGGGTTAAAACATCTCCCAGGATTAAACCAGAACTAAATCAGGTTTAAGCTAAGACTCAACATAGGATAAATCAGCATTATTTTCTATTGCACTAACTAAAACAATCTATATTTCTGACCCCTTGCCAACCTAGTCTGTAGATGTGTATGAAAACTCTATTGTAGCATTGTAGCATTAGATTGTATAGCGCCTGGATTACTGCCCCCTTATATTGGGAGCAGCTGGTGGGGCATTAGCTTGTCGTGTTTGGCTAATTGAACAGGAGTCAGCAGGAAGTGAAAGTCGTTGTGTTGACCTCTGCATGTGCTGTGTGTTAGCTTATTAGCCTCCTATCGCTAATTTATCTTCTATTTGTTCAGAGCTAGCATGATAAGTTAATGGTTTGCTATTGGTTTTTGCATCTTTATTTACAATGGAGAAAATGAAAGTTTGTATTGCGATAACCATAATACTGTGATATTTTAATTATATAAACATTTTGACACTACATTAATACATCAGTTAAATTATCCATGGAAATAGAAAGTTAAAACCATACTTCAGAATATAAGGTATGATGTGATACATTTTATGCCATACTGTGGAATGTTAGCCAAACAAACGACATTTCCATGGAAACAAGCAGGAGGAGGCCCTCCTTCTGACCAAGTAAGAGTCAGATTTGTGAAGATGCAAGCCCGTTCACAGTTAGGACACATCTTTTTCGGTGCAATAAACACAACCAAATTTTTTTTTAAAATTGCTTTTATTTTATTTATTTATATATTTTTTTAGGCTAAAAAGAAAAATACACTGTGGCTTTAAATTTGTTAAGTTTTTCTAGCCTTAAATTACAGGTCAAGCAGTTGTCCAAATAAAAACGGAGACCAAAGCAAGACATAATTAAACATAATTATATTTTAGTTTCTTGTGTCTTGTTTTATTTTGTTGTTGCCAATATTGCATATACTGTGTAGGCCAAGTTCAGACCTGTTTTAGTTCTGGTTTAGTCCTGGTTTCACCCTGATATTCTTTTCTACCATAAGATGATCAGAAATCTGGGTTTTGTTGTTGAAAAGAAATAAAAGAGATGTATAAAAGCAACACAGGGGGCATTCACACATAATCACCACATCAAAGCTGGAACTAAACTAGGACTAAATCCGGAACTAAATCTGGACTAGACCAGGACTAAAGAGACCCTGATCTAGAACAACACCAAATCAAGTCAACATCTAAACTAGGCTCAAACCAGGACCAAATAATGACAAGTATGAACATGCCCTTACTCCACACTGTTCCAGGACTAAACCAGGACTAAACCAGGACTAAACCAGGACTAAACCAGGTCTAAACCAGGACTAAACTAAACTAGGACTAAATCAGAACTAAACCAGAACTAAACTAGAACTAAACCAGAACTAAACTAGAACTATTAGATTGTTTTACTATTAATTGTTTTTTTGTATGTGTGTGTTTTGTTTCACTCCCTCTCCCTTTCCCTTGGGTGCTTTTGCACACCAGGCCAACATTGTAAATAAGAATTTGTTCTTAATGTTTTGCCTGGCAAAATAAAGGTTATAACTAAACCAGAACTAAACTAGATCTAAACCAGGACTAAACCAGAACTAAACCAAAGCTAAACTAGAACTAAACCAGGGCTAAACCAGAACTAAACCAGGACTAGACCAGGACTAAACCAGGATTAAAGCAGGACTGAGGCAGATCTGTCTTACCTCATCTCTCAGTCTCTTTAAAGCTCCCCTTGTTTTGAATACCTTCCATGTTTGGTGTTGTTGTTGCGCTCATGACCTTAAGTCACTGTTATCTCATATTTTGTTTTGGCTGCTGCAAAAGTCAAACAAGGATTGTATTGTGCCAACCTTCACCTGCACTGAGGACAGGATCGCAAAAGATATAGATGTGTGTGTAAAAATGAGGACTAAATCAAGAACTGACCCAGGACTAAACAAGCAAGACTAAATCACTAACCTATGTTGTACCAGGCCTAAACCAGGTATATAGTCTGGCCTAAATAGGGACTAAACCAGAGGCATATAAGCAGATCTAAACAAAAATTAAACTAAGTTTAAAAAAAAACCAGTTCTTCACCAGGATTAAACCGGGACTAAACCAGAAACCAACAAAATCTTTTTCTATGAACTAAACCTAATAAGGCTAAGTTCAGAACTTAGCCAAAACTAAACCAGAACTAACCCATGCTAAACCATGTCTAGTCTGGATTAAATGTGGACTAAACTAGGATCAGGTTAGAACTTTACCAAATCTAAACCAGGGCTAAACCAAGACTATGCCAGAGCAAATTTTAAATGCTTCTAAGCCAGTTTTAAACCAACTCTAAGTCAAGTACACCAGGACTGAATATACCAAAGCAGGTCTAAACGAGGACTAAATAAGGACTAAACCAGGACTAAACAAGGTTAAAAAAAAACACAAACGCTGAAAACCAGGTCAAAAACCAGGACTAAACCACATCTAAACCAGTACTATACCACAAAAATGTAAAATGCTGCTAAACCAGTTCTTAACCAACTCTCAATCATAGATACATCAGGAATAAATATATTAAATCAGGTCTAAAGCAGGACTTAACTAGATCTAAACCAGGACTGAACCAGATCTATAGCTGGTCTAAATGTGGACTAAAATCTGTATTCAATTTAATGAGCAGGTTTAAACTGGAAAACCCTCAAATGTTAAAATATAGTTTTATTGTATATTTCAGTGTATTATTTTACTGTTTCTTGAATATTTTTTTTGTCAAATATCAATTGCACTTTTAATGTCAAATTTGCCTAAATTTCCAAACCTTTTTTACAATCTCAGCGTTGGTCTGACTCAGTGTTGTGCTCATCTCCACGGTAACACAGAGTTTCTAAGCAACTATTGAAAACAGTGGCTCCTCCAACTACACAACCAAAATAACCTCTTTGAACACACTAGTTTACATTAGCCGCAAATTTGGGGTTTGAAGTAGCTAAATACATACAAATATAGTGCACTATTATCAATCTGACATTAAAGGTGCTGTACTTGATTTTACTGTGTTAAAACATGCAAAACAGAACTGGTTCAGTTTGAACGGTTTGCAGTATTTCTACACATCTTACTTAGCTTCCTGATGAGCACTTTTTACAACTCTCAGAGAGTTTTGCAGTGATGGTAAAGCTAACAACAACAGCATGCTAATATGCATGTCCTGATTATCAGTCTTGAACGAGAATTGAACTAGAACTAAACCAGGACTTATTCAAAACTAAACCAGGACTCAGCTAGTACTTTTTTGACCCACTCATAACTAAATCAAGAATAAACCAGGATTTTATCAGTACTTAACAGTGCTACACTAGGACTAGACCAGGAATAAACTAGAACTGAACCATAGACTAAACCAGAGACTAAACCAGTACTAAACCAGAGACTAAACCAGTACAAAACCTGAGACTAAACCAGTACTACACCAGAGACTAAACCAGTACTAAACCTGATACTAAACCTGAGACTAAACCAGTACTAAACCAGAGACTAAACCAGTACTAAACCAGAGACTAAACCAGTACTAAACCAGAGACTAAACCAGTACTAAACCTGAGACTAAACCAGTACTAAACCTGAGACTAAACCAGTACTAAACCTGAGACTAAACCAGTACTAAACCAGAGACTAAACCAGTACTAAACCTGAGACTAAACCAGTACTAAACCAGAGACTAAACCAGTACTAAACCTGAGACTAAACCAGTACTAAACCTGAGACTAAACCAGTACTAAACCTGAGACTAAACCAGTACTAAACCTGAGACTAAACCAGCACTAAACCAGAGACTAAACCAGTACTAAACCTGAGACTAAACCAGTACTAAACCTGGACTAAACCAGTACTAAACCTGAGACTAAACCAGTACTAAACCTGAGACTAAACTTGAGACTAAACCAGTACTAAACCTGGACTAAACAATGGCCAAACTAGGATTAAACCATGTGTAAACCAGGACTAAACCAGAAACTATTCAGGTCTGAACAAAATTGATGCAGGGCTCAACCAGGATTAAACCAGGGACTGAGCTGGGACTAAACTAGTACTAAATGAGGGACTAAACCAGGGCTAAACCTTCATGTCCTTTAATATTATCAAATTCCTTGTTGCATCTGATCCTATATAACTACCACAACTGTCCTTTTTACATAGAATTAGGCTACCAGGCTGACAGTTACAATATGGCATCTAAAAATAATCTGGATTAATTGAAAAAGGTCGTGTCTGAATTGCTCGTAGCTGACTGTCTCCTCTAGTGAGATTTTGTCTATGTCCCGAGAGACGTGTGAAATTAAATCCAACCCAGAGGAAGAGAGAGGAAGCTGCTTATAGATGTAATATGATTATAAAGGACAATACGATTAGCAGTGGACAATGCTGCAGATGAGTAAGGGCCACAGAAGCTTGTCGAACTGAAACCAAGTAACACAGATGTTTAAATACCAATTAAATTAAATACCAAATTATACCATATTATAAAAGTCTATAGTTTAAGATTGAGGTGGATGGCAGCTATGGATTCTATGGTGGAATTTGCTGTTTAACTGAGTTTACAGATTTGTTGACCTGGTTTATGGCATAGTCTGTATAATAGAAGTGGACTGAGAGAGTGTGACGTCACCCATAGAGCCCAGCTGCAACCAAATGAAGCTCATCGAGGCTACCAGTTATAGTGGCTAATCTGCAACCAGGGACCATATTTGGAAATCTCAACACGAAACCAAAGAGCCAATCAAGAGTGATGCTATTGAAGGCACACACCCCTTCCCGCCCACACCACTGGCTTGGCAGGGAGCAGGTGCTTAGCAACGCTGTCAGTCAAACCAGTTGCTAACTCTAGTGGAAGTGACTTCAGGGACAAGAGTCACAGGATTGGTCTGTTATAAATGTTTAACATGTGAATTAGGGACAAATTGCGAAATAAAAATACCAGGATCAATTAGAGGAGATTAAAATCAACATTTTAAGGTCAGAATGACGAGCCTGACAGCAGCAGTTACAGAAAGAGTGGCCACGGTTTTTCAATAGAAAGTCAATTGGAACTAGAGCTCAAAGGAACCACTTTGTGACCATTGTCACTCTAGCCCATAGCACGTTAGCTATGCTCTAAATACAGTATATGGTTTATGGTTAGCATCCACATGAAACAAAGACTCCCACAAAAACTGCCACATCGTCTTCTCTGTCAGGATAAATACATGAGTAAGAAATGATTGTGTCAGCTGTGGCTACAAAAGTTTGACATTATTCCATTACACAGGTGCAATTATTGTCAATTGAACAGTTGGATTTCTGACTTGGACCAGGAATGTGTTATGTCTGTAAAAAATACTGGTCCCAGATTTCGTCAAACCTGGTTATTTAGATTACACTATAGCCATGAAAAAAAAAAGAATAAAAAAAAAAAAGAATACAACTAATCTAAAACTAGTATCGCAACTAGATACCCATTTGCGCAAGTATCGATACTAAAAAAGTCCCATTCACAGGACATAAATTAACCTTTCCTTATTATCTTTGTAATGATGTTGAGGTGTGTCTTTCACAATTATAAGACACATAGACTAGTATACACCCATGGACCACTATGAACCTACTAGACACTGAGGGATTACACAGATATGAGAACACATAGGCCTGTCACGATACTATATCGACCTATCGACATTAAGATTTGAGCTGTAGAGGGGTGAATGAGTCCCTTTTATAGCTAATTATTGGTACGTCTGCTATTGAAACAGTATTTAAATATGGTTTACTAGGAATATCTTGCTATATTTAAGTCTTAATTAGTGGCATTAAGTAGTTTATTGCATTATTTCTTTGTAGCGATGGATCATGCTTCAAAAATGTGCTATTGTGACAGGTCTAAGGCCACATGGTAATATAAATGAAAGTACTAACAGTTGAAAATTACATTGTGTAATTCAGTAATTGCGAATAATGGTCAAATCATGAAGTTTGATTCTTTTACCATCCTGGGTTGTCTGTGCAGATATTCTGGGTGTATATATATTGATGCTAGCTGCTGTCTGTACACATCAGCTCACATTAAAATGAGAGGAAATGACCTTTAGCTACTGCAATGGAAGCCACACATCTGGAAGTGTTTTACTGTTAACTACTCCAGAGAATGAGACACACTACCAAAGCAAAATACACTGTTACATGCTCTGTATTTGCCTGAATTTAGATTGTGTGACTCATTTTGACGTGTTAAAGGTGCCCTATGTAACTTTTCTGGTTGAGGGTCTCGATGGAGATTGTTTTGCTTGGAATGTTCCACGATATTGCATTAAACCTATCTATCTCACATTTATTTCAATTGCAGTTTTTTGTTGCTTGAAAATAACTTGAAAACCACACATTTTTAATGCGTGCTTGGACTGGTAGCATCACCTGCTTGTCTCCATGGAGACTCATTATGATTATAAGTATTACGCTTTACTGTGGAACATTCCAGACAAAACAGTAACATTTCTGTGGAGACAAGCAGGTGGCTGACACATTCATCAGAAAAGTTATGTGGAAGAGCTTTAAAAGGTCTTTTTAGTAGGTTTACAATGAGATTTTTACAATTTTTTTCTTATTCTAAGGGGACAATGCTGCCAGTTTTTTTGTTTTCTTCCCAGTGAAAACAGCATGCTTTGCAGATATGAGCAGGCTGGGACATGCTAGAACTTATATTGTAGAAATAATTTAATCAGTACAATGAAGCTGACACACCGATTATTTTCTATGTATGGGCAAACTACACAGTTAAAATGATATTCTACATTGTCAAAAGTCCCCAAAATGGCCCCCGTGACTAAAACCCTTTACCTAAATTTAATTAGTGTGTCATTCAGCTATAGTTGTATGACCAAAATATATCACTTTTTCATTATTTTTGTCCTCCTTTTGTTGACTCTGGTTTTGTCAGTATTGTTTTATATCACCTTGAGTGCAAATGCAAAATTTAGGTTAAATGTGAGGTTATGCTACTTTTACATTACATAAACAGTTGTAAATGGTAAACTGGGGAATCCCTCCTGGAAGTCCCCTTATAAACAATGAGACTCTTGTGGTTAAAGGCAGCTTAAAACAAGATTGGACCATGGAATGCAGTTTACAACATATATTGGCACTGATAATAATAACTCAACGTTTTTGGCAAGCGCTTTCAATTTATAGCTTAACATCCTGGTTCAGTCCTGGTTCAGTCCTGATTCAGTCCTGATCTAATCCTAGTTTAGTCCTGGTCTAGGCCTGGTCTGGTCTTTGTCAAGTCCTGGTCTAGTCCTGGTTTAGTCTTTGTTTACGTTGTTTTAGTCCTGGTTTAGTCCTTGTTTGTCCTGGTTTAGTCCTGGTTTGGTCCTGGTTTGGGCTTGGTTGTTTCGGTTCAGGTTTGGTCCTGGTTTGGTCCTACTTTGGTCCTAGTTTGGTCCTGGTTTGGTCCTGGTTTAGTCCTGGTTTGGTCCTGGTTTAGTCCTGGTTTAGTCTTAGTTTGGTCCTGGTTTAGTCCTGGTTTAGTCTTAGTTTGGCCCTGATTTGTTCCTGGTTTAGTCCTGGTTTGGGCCTGGTTTGACGCCTGGTTTAGTCCTGGTTTAGTCCTGGTTTGGTCCTGGTTTGGGCCTGGTTGACGCCTGGTTTAGTCCTGGTTTGGGCCTGGTTGACGGTCCTGGTTTAGGGCTGGTTTAGTCCTGGTTTAGTCCTGGTTTAGTCCTGGTTTGGTCCTGGTTTGGGCCTGGTTTAGTCCTGGTTTAGTCCTGGTTTAGTCCTGGTTTGGTCCTGGTTTGGGCCTGGTTGACGCCTGGTTTAGTCCTGGTTTAGTCCTGATTTGGTCCTGGTTTGGTCCTGGTTTAGTCCTGGTTTGGTCCTGGTTTAGTCCTGGTTTGGTTCTGGTTTGGGCCTGGTTGACGCCTGGGTTAGTCCTGGTTTAGTCCTGGTTTGGTCCTGGTTTAGTCCTGGTTTAGTCCTGGTTTGGTCCTGGTTTGGTCCTGGTTTGGTCCTGGTTTGGTCCTGGTTTGGTCCTGGTTTAGTCCTTATTTCATCAGGGTTTAGACCTTGTTAAGTCCTTGTGCAGTCTTATTTTTAAAAACTCAGTACCTCAATACCTCGAAAACATGCATTCCTGGGAGTGGGCTCACCTCTCCACAGAACTGTTCTGTAACTTAGCTTGGTTGTGCCACCTGCTTGTCTCCATAAAGATACATAAGTGTAATGCCATATCGAGACAAATGGGTAACAGACTCTTCACTAGAAAAGTTACAGAGTGCACCTTTTCCATAACAGCTCCATTTTGTTTTAATACTGTCTCCCAAACTCAATCAATCTTGTCTGAACTTGTCACATAAACTGCTACCCTGTTACTTCTAATTTCTCTGCATCTTAAAATAACTCCCTCTCTCTCTGTTTTGCTTCATTACAGATCACGCGTAGAAAGTGCCTTTTAAGACCACTGCTCCTACTTGAAGAACAACAAACAAAAATCAACGTTTATTGAGATAATTTGTGGACCTATCTCCTCTACTCCTCTCTGTGCTGCTAGCAAGGTTTTTGAACAAAGAAAGCCATGTTGTATTGTTGCTTAAAATAGCATCGCATCCAGGTATAATCACTCATATAACGGACATTTTGGGGACGAGTTGTTGGTTGGTTGCAACTATTTTAAACGCAAGCAATGCCATCTCTTTGTTTCTCATTTTTATAGTTTAATTTTTAAATAATTTGCTAATTAATGGACCTATAACTTCCCATGTTCCCTTTAAAACCCATATATAATCATTCAACTACAAGGACATTTCCTATCTGGACTTTTTAATCTACATGTTTAACCATTTTTAGCTTTTGCTGTTTGAATTTTTTTCATTTTTAAACAACAACAAGGAGGGTTGGCGTTTGGCAACTGGGACACTGCTAGCCGACATTATGGCTCTAAACATAGCCTCAATAAGGGACACAAAATGGCTGACACTGGAGGTGTGTAGACAGTTTCAGAGAGGGACGTGTTCAAGAAGTGACGAAGAATGCAAGTTCGCCCATCCGCCCAAAAGCTGCACTGTGGACAACGGCAGAGTCATCGCCTGTTTCGACTCCTTAAAGGTAAGACACGTAAACTTTGCTATTTGGCCAATGAATGAATTACTGCCATAGTGTCATTATGGTTGTGTAATACTGGAGCGGTCAAATGAATCCCAAAAGTGAAGAAATAACTTTATTTGGAAGATTACACTGATTCATTCATTTTTTATTTTTTTTTTTTTTTGATATTCAAAAATATTACAATTTTACTTGTTTAAATAATATATCAAAAATGTTTGTTTTCATTTATGGATAATGAATAGATCTGTAATAGAAGAAGTATTCATCTTCATTTAGAATACAATACACCTAAAATGGTAATCTGTATTTGTTTGTAAAGAAAATCTATACATCGTTGACAGTGGTACTGTAAGTACTCAATATTTTAATTTAAGTAAAATTACAGATACCGGAGCAAAAAAAAAAAAAAAAAAAAGTAAAAGTAAAAGTATCACATGAAAAAATCTACTGAAGTAAAAATCCCTGTTTAAAAAGTACCTGTTTAAAAATGTACTTAAAGAGTAAAAAGTGTTTCACTCAGATTTTGAGGTCTTATAAAGCTCAAATGTAGTGATTTTGATAAAGGTTTGTGCTGAAGTTTGTTCAACAAAAACTATTGAATCAATAATTTTTCTAGCTTTATTTGTATATTTTTGTTTGTTCAAATTATGAACATGTTAAAAATAAATCCTCAGTCTTTTCAGCAGGTCTCAGACAAAAATAAAAAAATACTATTACTTTTCAGTCCAGTAAAAAAATGTAGTGGAGTAAAAAGTTCATACTACTCTCAAATTTAATGAAGTAAAAGCAAAGAAGTACTTTAAAATGCACTTAAGTAAACTACAGATACCTAAAATGCATACTTAAGTACAGTACTTTACTACTTTTACTTTGTTACATTCTACCACTGATTGTTTATGTTATGAATGGTTTAAATGAGGTTAATTGACCTTGTGCCATTGGTTGCTGAGAAATCAAGATTGCATGTGTTAATAGTTCTGCTTTTTCATTGAGTTCAAACCTTTCAAAACAACAATAGTGAACTTGGTTTTGTATTAGACTGTGTGTGCACTGCCAGGTTTCCAGTGGACCAAAGATCTACAGATTTCCCCGACAGACGTGGCATAGAGCTGGTTTGGACTTGAGTTGAGACTGGCGTAGTCCTGGTTTAGTCCCTATTCAGACCAAGATTAAAATGAATGTTGGAAAACTGGTCTTGGTTTGGTTCTAGTTTGGTTTCTAGTCCTTGTTTTTACTGGTTTAGTCCTGGTTAAGACCTGGTTAAGACCTGGTTAAGACCTGGTTAAGACCTGGTTAAGACCTGGTTAAGACCTGGTTTAGACCTGGTTAAGACCTGGTTTAGACCTGGTTTAGATCTGGTTTAGATCTGGTTTTGTGCTTATGAGTCGGTGCTTTGGGCCAGAAAGTCTGCAAAACTTCAACACAAAGTTACCATCTCCATAGATAGCAAATTTGAGTTGAAAGCACTAAATCATGCTAACTGTTGCCAGTTATCCCTTCTTTGACGATTTAAATCAGGCTGGACAGCCCAACACCTCTTTGCAACAGTTTTAGCTCCACGATGTTAAATGTTAGCTCTGGGTGTTAGCTGTCGGCTAGAATTAGCATGTGCGTTGCTAGCCTCTGACCTTTGCCCTTTGGCGCTGAAGGCTGAGGATGTCCACTGTTGTCATGTCACTCTAGAAGTGAAAGTAACACATTGCTAATAAAGCAGTATTGTGTGAATTATTGAGGATAAAACCTACAGTAATTGTTTTTTTCTAATTTGAATTGTGTTACAAATGTAACACTACATTCACCTACGTGTGTGATCATTTGCAGTTATAAGTAGAGATCGAGCGATATGGGTTTTTTCCATGGCCGATGCCGAAACTATTGTATAGAATCCAGAGAAACTGATGGTCGATAAGCCCTGCTGATACTTTTGGGCCGATATATAGAGCTGACTTGGATTATTTTCCTCAAACTATATAATTTAAATTTACTACAAACTCACCCACAGGCCCTTTTTACCATCCACATTTAAGAGAGGAGTGTAGTCACATTTTGTGCTGTTTTCTCTTTGTATTCAAATGTTAAAATAAATATCGACCTGCGCTGGAGATTTAAGACCAATAACCGGTTCACTAAAAAGTAAAAATATCTGCCAGATATATTTACGCCAACCGATATATTGGCTGATTAGTAGTTATAAGTTTGTTTTTTCTTTCATTGCTTCTAAAATTCAATAGGTATGGCTTCCATTAATGTTGTGATGAGAATTGTTAAGTATAATATGGGCAAACTTTTAGTAGAAATTATATATATTTTTCATTTAATAATTTATACTTTCTAATAATTGAATAATTTAATTTAATAATGTATTTAATTGGATTTTAGCCTATACTTGAGTATTACAACCTCCTTTTACCTCTTTTGATTGTCTTGAATGACATAAAGTTAGGATTAATTTTACAATATGCTTAAAGATGCACTATGTAACATTTCTGGTGGAGGACCTGTCATCTTCTCATCTCCATGGAGATATTATTTTTTGCCTGTAATGCCCCACATTATAGTATTAAACTTATTTATCTTGCATTTATCTAATTAGATGTGCTTTATTAAAATTTTTGTGAGAGCACTTTTATTTAGGGCTGAACCATTTGGAAAAATATCAAACTGATTTTTCTGACAAGCATTGTGATAGTGATTAGATTTATGATTTATGCTTTAATAATAAGACTCTGTTCAAAGTTCACACTTTAAACACGTCCAGAAGAACTGACACAAATTCTGAAATCTGAACTGACAAATTATCACAAGATTCACATTTCAGAACATGTTTGTACAGATCCAAACTACAGGGATAGCCCTTTTTTATCCAGAATAAGACACGAGATTTTGTTTTTTGAGGATGAAATTATGCAGATTTTGTGTTTTGCTAGTTGCATCCATTAAAATTTAATTTCAATTGTGAATAATCTTGCAGCACTATTTTTTTATGATTTCAGTGTTTTAGTATCTTTGCACCTCTGCCAAATCCTGTCAATCATCAGAACTTAGCTCGCAACATCTGATCGCCTTAAGTCATTTCACAGTTTCTATTTTGGGACCTTCCTCAGCTGTCCAACACGGTCTTTGTTTATGGTCCACGGGCCTGTACCGATCTATCATTTTTACAGCTAGAAGCAACATAAGCACGCTACAACCTCCCACCATGCACTTGTTTACTCAGAATGTAATGTGTCAATAGCTCTAATATCAAGGGAATCAATGATAGCCAAGTTCATTAAAGGTGTACTGTGGAACTGTTCTGGTTATTCCTGCTTTATCCCTAGTTTAGTTCTGGTTCAGACCCTGGTTTTTAGTCTTAATTTAGTCCTGGTTTAGTCCTGGTTTTAGTCTTGGTTTAGTTCTGGTTTAGTCTTGGTTTAGTCTTGGTTTAGTCTTGGTTTAGTCCTGGTTTAGTCCTGGTTTAGTTCTGGTTTAGTCCTAATTTAGTCCTGGTTTAATCCTGGTTTACTCCTGGTTTAGTCTTGATTTAGTTCTTGTTTAGTCCTGGTTTAGTTCTGGTTTAGTCCTGGTTTAGTCTTGTGTAACCCACGTGACCTAATTAGCCCCTCCCATTACCACACCGGTGAGCATTTAATTACCTGCCGCGCCCCTGTCACTTCCTGCTCCGGTGCTCCTGCTGTTGCTCACTGTGGCTCGTGGTCGTGCTTTGGAGTTGGCGTGCTCATCTTGCTAAAAATCCGTATATACTGCTCTCAATCCACTACTCTGATTCAGCCCATTCAACCCTCCGCTCAGCGGTCAGGTTTTTTTTTTCCCCCCTTCATTCTGAGGATTCAAACTTCACCCGTGATGGCGAGCTACCCATACACCACTCTGTGGTAGGAAATCGAACTCTTTCTCCACCAACGACTCTGCTTCCGTCTGGAGAGGGCTCAGGCAAATTACCAACTACAAGCCCAAAGCCCCTCCCGCTGCGGACAATAAACAACTTGCAGAACAGCTAAACGGCTTTTATGCAAGGTTTGATCCTCCACCTCCATCACCACCATGGACATCACAGCTGAACCCACCTCAGACCCCTCCTCCTCCCCCACTGCCCTCACAGTTTTGGAGCGGGGACGTGACGAAGCTTTTCAAGAAGCAAAACCCCCGCAAAGCCCCGGGCCCGGACGGTGTCTCTCCTTCCACCCTTAGACACTGTGCTGAGGAGCTGGCTCCTGTCTTCACAGACATCTTTAACACCTCCCTGGAGTCATGTCACGTCCCAACCTGCTTCAAGCTGTCCACCATTGTCCCTGTCCCCAAGAAGCCCAGGATCACTGGACTTAATGACTACAGACCTGTGGCGCTGACGTCTGTAGTCATGAAGTCATTTGAGCGCCTGGTCCTGCACCACCTCAAGTCCCTCACCTCCCCCCTCCTGGACCCTCTGCAGTTCGCCTACAGAGCCAATCGATCTGTGGACGACGCCATTAACCTGGCTCTTCACTTCATCCTCCAGCATCTGGACTCCCCCGGGAACCTACGCCAGGATCCTGTTTGTGGACTTCAGCTCTGCATTCAACACCATCCTCCCTGCTTTGCTCCAGGACAAGCTCGCTCAGCTTAACGTGCCTGACTCCACCTGCAGGTGGATCACTGACTTCCTGACGGACAGGAGGCAGGCAGCGCGTGCGGCTGGGCTGGAAAGAATGTCTCGGACACTCGGACAGCACAGCACAGGATCTCCACAGGGCTGTGTACTTTCCCCCCTGCTCTTCTCCTGTACACTACACTAACTGCTGCACCTCCAGCCACGACTCCGTCAAACTGGTCAAGTTTGCGGATGACACCACCCTCATCGGGCTCATCTCGGACGGGGATGAGTCTGTCTACAGGAGGGAGGTGGATCGGCTGGTGTCCTGGTGCAGCAGCAACAACCTGGAGCTCAACGCCCAGAAGACAGTGGAGATGATTGTGGACTTCAGGAAAGTCACAGCCCCCCTGCCCACGCTCCCCCCCTCGCCTTGACTGACTCCCCCATCACCACCGTGGACTCTTTCCGCTTCCTGGGGCACCTGCATCACCCAGGACCTCAAGTGGGAGCCGACCATCAGCTCCCTCATCAAGAAAGCCCAGCAGAGGATGTACTTCCTGCGGCAGCTGAGGAAAGCCAAGCTGCCGGTCCAGATGATGGGGCAGTTCTACACGGCCATCATTGAGTCCATCCTCACCTCCTCCATCACTGTGTGGTTCGCTGGGGCCACTGCCAGGGACAGGCAGAGACTGCAGCGCATTGTGCGCTCTGCTGAGAAGGTGATTGGCTGCAGCCTTCCATTCTCTCTCCAGGACTGTACGCCTCCAGGACTCGGGGGCGAGCAGGTCGTATAGCAGCTGACACTTCTCACCCTGGACATGGACTATTTCAGCCACTTCCCTCTGGCAGGAGGCTACGGTCCATCAGGACCAGAACCTCTCGTCACAAGACACAGTTTTCTTCCCCTCTGGCTGTTTCCCTCATGAACACTTCTTAAACCTGCACTAAACTGGACACTTCATAACACTGGTCACTTTAATAACCCATGTTGCACTGTTGTTGTTGTTTCTGATGCCACTAT
The DNA here is from genome assembly GCA_019594935.1 of Periophthalmus modestus. Lineage (NCBI taxonomy): Eukaryota > Metazoa > Chordata > Actinopteri > Gobiiformes > Gobiidae > Periophthalmus > Periophthalmus modestus. The sequence goes on along the minus strand of JAIEZT010000198.1, from coordinate 1,205,085 downwards.
TGTATATATTTCTACTATTGTATATATTTCTACCTCCTGCATGCCCTTATTTGTATTTATTTAGTGTGTTTTTTTGCGTGTGTGTTGTTGTATATGTCGCACTTTATCACCGAAGTAAGTTCTAGTCTGAGCTCTGCTCACGGACAATGGCAATAAAACTTCTTCTGATTCTGATTCTGATTCTGATTCTTATTTCTCTGGATTTGAAACAAACTTTGATACTTGGTCTGAAAGACTTTGCTCACACACACACACACCATTTCATGAACTAAATATTCAAATGGACAATTGGATTTCACGGGACTGAAGTTATATTTATTTTATTTTGATTGAAATATACCTGCTTTATTATATATCTGTTTCATATAAATGTTTATTAGTATTATTGCATTTCTGAAATATATTCATATATACATAGAAAATATATTAATGCAATCATTCATATAATCAACTTTTATTTTGTCTGTGTTTCAGACAGACGAGTCTATTCTGAAACATCTTTGCAGTCAGTCCGCCTAGCCTATTACGCGTTACACTTGATTTAATTCTTGTTTAGTCCTGGTTTAGTCCTGGTTTAGTCCTGGTTTAGTCTTGGTTTAGTTCTGGTTTAGTCCTGGTTTAGTCTTGGTTTAGTTCTGGTTTAGTTCTGGTTAGTCCTAATTTAGTCCTGGTTTAATCCTGGTTTTCTCCTGGTTTAGTCTTGGTTTAGTTCTTGTTTAGTCCTGGTATAGTTCTGGTTTAGTCCTGGTTTAGTCTTGATTTAATTCTGGTTTAGTCCTGGTTTAGTCCTGGTTTTGTTCTGGTTTAATCCTGGTTTAGTTCTGGATTAGTCCTGGTTTAGTCTTGGTTTAGCCCTGGTTTAGTCTTGGTTTAGTCCTGGTTTAGTCTTGATTTAATTCTGGTTTAGTCCTGGTTTAATTCTGGTTTAGTCCTGGTTTAGTCTTGGTTTAATTCTGGTTTAGTCCTGGTTTAGTCCTGGTTTTGTTCTGGTTTAACCCTGGTTTACTCTTGGTTTACTTCTGGTTTAATCCTGGTTTAGTTCTGGTTTAGTCCTGGTTTAGTCCTGGTTTAGTCTTGGTTTAGTTCTGGTTTAGTCCTGGTTTAGTCTTGGTTTAGTTCTGGTTTAGTTCTGGTTTACTCCTAATTTAGTCCTGGTTTAATCCTGGTTTACTCCTGGTTTAGTCTTGGTTTAGTTCTTGTTTAGTCCTGGTATAGTTCTGGTTTAGTCCTGGTTTATTCTTGGTTTAGTCCTGGTTTAGTCTTGATTTAATTCTGGTTTAGTCCTGGTTTTGTTCTGGTTTAATCCTGGTTTACTCTTGGTTTAGTCCTGGTTTAGTTCTGGTTTAGTCCTGGTTTAGTCCTGGTGTAGTCCTGGTTTAGTCTTGGTTTAGTTCTGGTTTAGTCCTAGTTTACTCTTGGTTTAGATATCCAAGTTCATTAAAGGTGTACAATGTAACTGTACTACACACTCCCATCCCCCACACCAGACTCATAGACTAATGAGGCCCATTCAAATCAATACGTCTGTGCATAACATGATTTGACCATTTCAAAGTCAACCCTGAACCAGTCATGCTGCATTCATGGATAATCATCAGTGTGGGAAATCTGAGATGTGTTTCTGGTCATGGGAAAGTCATATAGGACAGGAGTTCCCAATTAGACCTGGTTTAGTCCAAGTTCAGACCTGGTTTAGTCCAAGTTCAGATCTGGTTTAGTCCAGGTTTCAGAATTGGTCATGTCTTGGTTTGTTGCAAGTTTTCCCTTTCCTCTTCTCTATCCTTATTTAGTTGTACTTCAGTCTTGGTTTGTTCTTGTTTAATTCTAGTTTAGTCTCATTTATACTGGGTTTACTCCAAAATTAAAGCCCCACTGCGTGACTTTTAGCCAAACAAAATTATTATTATTTTTTTGTTTTCATTTTGGTTATGTTTATTGCACTGAAAAACATCCATTCTTACTGTGAGTGGGCTTGTATCTCCACTGGACTCTTATTTGAGCCTCCTCCTGCGTGTTTCCATGGAAATATTGTTCCTTTAGCTACAATGTTCCACAGTATGGCATAAAATATATCTATCTCCATGGAGAATGTTCCAAAGTATTGATTTAAATTTGTATTTCTGTAGAATCATGCAGGTAACTTTTCAGCGGTAGAAAGTTACGCAGCGTTGCTTTTAAGTCTTGGTTTTGGTTTAGTACTAAATCTATTTTTCCCAGTGGTCCCAATTTAGGTCTAGTTTAGAAAGGGCTGAATTCAGATTGAGTCCCAATTTATTCCTGGTTTAGTCATGATTTAGACCTGGTTCAATCTATTCAAGAAGTATGTTGTTCTGCCAACCCTGCAATCAAAGGCACCTTTAATTGTAGGCAAAAAAACTGCTTTTTGTTGTGACGGTAAAACTAACAACTACTAGCATGCTAAACTCCACTTCCTGTTTATCAGACAATGAAATTAGATTAGGTGCAGACGGTACACAGCGGACACATTTTGCTGAAATAATGGGAAAGGTACAGGCCCTTTTAAATAGTGATTAGACACACCATAGACTAGTCCACTATAGGCACTTTGTCATGTTTAAAAGGTTTTGCTGTGATGTTGGTCCAAAACCCTGGTCTCTCGAGCTCTCGTCTTGATTAAGAGGAAGACGATACAGGAGTAATGGCGTGAGACTGAGACTTCCTGAGGGTTTCAAGATGTGATGCTGAGATGAGAATGCCATAGCAAGATGGTAGTGGTCTTATGGTGGAGCTTACTTCCATTAGTAATGGAAGTAGTTATAATAGTAGTTTTGTATTGTCCATGCTATGTCCTGGTATAAGTTTAGTAGATGTAGTAGTAGTTGCAGTAGTAATAGTAGAAGTAGTAGTTGCAGTAGTAATAGTAGAAGTAGTAGAAGTAGTAGAAGTAGATGTATTAGTAGCAGTTGCAGTTGTAACAGTATTTCTGTATTGTCCAGGCTATTATGGAAGTATTTGTAGTATTAGTAGCAGAAGCAGTAGAATAGATGCAGTTGTAGTACCACAATCTCCTGGCTTTGCATTTCTGTTTTGCATGACAGATGATGATAGTGAAACGAGCCTGCTGTACCACATATACTTCATAATAAAGACTCCTGTGGTAGAAGTAGTAGCAGTATCAGTCAAAGTAGTAGTTGCAGTAGTAGTAACAGTAAAAGTATTAACAGTAGTATAGCAGAAATAGAGTAGCAGCAGTTAATTGAGGTAGTAGTATTTTTTAAATTTTATTTTATCTTTATTTATACCGGACAAGAAAGTCCATATAAAACATCAAAAACAAGTGCAGGTGTGTATATAAAAGTTTGTTATCAGATCATTAAACTGCGACTGAGTCACCAACGTATCCAGTTTTTCTTTTCCTTGGAGTGTATTCCATTTTTCTGTAGCAAAACTGCTAAAAGCCTCTTTCCCGTCTCAGTTCTGGTGCGGCCAGCCCTTAGCCTTATGCAGTCATGTGATCTGCTATTAAATGTTCCGGGGTCAATGATTAATAGTAGTAGTGGCAGTAGTAGTAATACAATACTAGTTTGGCAGAAACATATATTTGATGTTAAAATAATTCTGTTTAAATATGGGACTATGATGAAACGTCTGGTCTCAGGAGCAGAGGGTGAAATGCCTGGATTCCTCTTTAACCAGAGTCACACTGGTCATGTGGATCAGACACTTGTGACATGATTTTATCAGAAAAAAATATATAGAAGAATTCTATTTGTCAGAGACAAATTAAAACAAAAAATGTTAGAAAAAATAATGTTACTGTCTTTTAATATTACCACCAAAACAGGTAAAAGGTTTGGAGCTTTTTTGAAGACTAAAATTAAATGCAAAGAAAAGGTTATCTCTGGTCTTTTGAGACTGATTAGTTTGACAAAAGAATTTGATATGTGATGAAGGCTACCAACGGCTACCCCCCCCCCCCCCCCCCCTAATTTGAATTGGCATTGGCAACCCATGCTGCTGAAATAGAAATTGACCTAAAAGTATTATGCACATAACTTAAGAAATGTTTGCAGTCTATCACCCTATAACCCCAAATAGCAAAATGTAATATATAAGCCAACATACTGTACTAAAAAAAAAAAAACTTTAGTTATTTTTGTCAAACTAAAACTGTACTTAGTCTTTAAGCCTTAGTCTCTGGAATCTAAAGTCTTGTAGTTTGAGATTTGCACAGGTGAGCTCCACGCCTCACTGCTCTTCTATAGAACCAGGAGAGGGGGGCGTCCGCTGCGTCTCTGCCCGATCACGTTACACCGATCTGGGCTTGTCACAAACACTGAGGCCCTGGTACAGACTCTATAGCTCCATACATCCAGGTGTGGAGGGGGCTTTCATCTTGCTCATGTCCCAGAGAAGGCTCACTCTCCTGGGACAGAAATGTCCTTGATTCTCCCTCCCCAAACAAGTTTATCTGGAGGATACAAGAAAAAGAATTTGAATTTAAAGGAAGAAGCACTCTCGCTTGACCTCTCTCTCTCTCTCTTCCTCTCTCTCTCTTTCTCCTCCTTTAATTCCTTTCTCTCTCTCTTTCTCTCTCTTATTGTTTTAGACTCTCCGCCACATCATATCCACCTCTCCTTCTTTTCTCTCTCCCTCTCTTTCTATCTCTCCCCCTCTCTCCCCTCACTCTACCCCTCCCTCTCTCCTTCTCTCCTCACTCTCTCCCTCTCTCTTTCTTTCTGCACCACCACTCCCTCTCTCCTCCCCTCCTTCTCTCCTCTGGTTTTAAACTTTGGGCCACACCACATTCACCTCTCCCTCTCTCTCTCCCCCTCCCTCCCTCTCTCTCTCCTCTCTGGTTTTAAACTTTGGGCCACACCACCACATTCCCCCTCTCCCTCTCTCTCTCTCTCCCCCTCTCCTCCCTCCCTCCCTCTCTCTCTCCTCTCTGGTTTTAAACTTTGGGCCACACCACATTCACCTCTCCCTCTCTCTCTCCCCCTCCCTCTCCTCCCTCCCTCCCTCCCTCTCTCTCTCTCCTCTCTGGTTTTAAACTTTGGGCCACACCGCATTCCTGTCTTTAATCCTCTCAAACTGAACCACACCTCGTCCATTACAAACATGTGCTGGTGTTTTCACAAAGACGCTCTCATTCAAGATTAACCCCGAAACCGTTGAACACGCGGCGCTTTGAGGAGAGGGTCACCCCAACACAAACTGTCTGACAGCTTACATTAGCTACGACTCACCTAACAAGAATCTCATTGGTTTGAAAAATTGTAGTAAATCACAAGTCTAATTATTACAAGATATGTGTCTGGTCACCGGTGAATCTGCTTGAATTGAGCTGGGCATGACTGACAGGTGGATTAGCTAATGAGGGACATGCATGGCCCCTCTGTATCAAAACAAATATGGCTGCTTACGAGGAAAAAAGAAAGTATAAAAATATCACGGGAGTGAAAAGCAGAGAAGTTTGATTTTGTGTTCTGGCTCCAGACGCAACAGAGGGAGTGGTTAGGCTTATCACAATAATCACTAAATCCAGTTATCGTTCAATATATAATCAATGGAACAATATTTTTCTGGGGTCAGTATTTATTGTGTGTACTTTTTCTTGCACTACTGAGAACTTTTGTGTTATTTTTGGGCTATATGATCAGATTTGAGCTGTAAAAGGTTCAATAAATCACATCTATAACAATATTGTAGATTTAGAATAGTTTTTGTGGTTTAAATCTTCTCTTGGGTTTTTGTGTCAGTGGCATAAATTAGTTTCAATATTATCGCTTATTGTCTATATTTACCTCAGCATAATATCGCACTCCAAAATGTGTTATCGTGACAGGCCTCTCTGTAAAAAAATCAGACTCTGGTCTGGACTGGCCAGGCAATATTGTAGTCAATTCATCATTTTGATTTGATGATTTAGATTTTGAAAAATGTTGTTAATCTCAAATGAATATATGAACTAATTGCACACACTAGTGAAAACATAGAATTTAAAAAGATAAGAATTTAGCATTGGCTGTAGTGAAAACACAAGTCCCAGATCTGTCAGAAGTTTGTGCTAGTGCAGTGACCACAGTATTTTTAGAGTCACAGTTGGAGGCTGTGACTGAGACAGTGAAAACTTTTGATTGATGCTTTTGTTCTTAAGCAAATTTGAAGTTTAAATCAAAATAGTGTGTCCAATTTCTAAGCAGGCTACAGACAAGTAACAAATGTAGAGCATATCATGACACATTATCTCTTCTGTTTTCTTTAATTTGCATATATAAATATATACATATAAATATATTTGGCTGTAGCAAGTTGTAGACCTGGTTTAGTCCTGTTTAATCCGGGTTTAGTTTTGGCTTAATCCTGGGTTGGTTCTACTTCAGGCCTAGGCTAGACCTTTCACTACTGTTGCACAAATGACTAGCATAATACATGGTTTAGTCCTGGTTTAGTCCTGGTTTAGTCCTGGTTTAGTCCTGGTTTAGTCCTGGTCTAGTCCTGGTTTAGCCCTGGTTTAGCTCTGGTTGAGTCCTGGTTTACCCTTAATCAGTGCTTCTTCAGTCCAGGTTTAGTCCTGGTTTGTTTTTAGCCCTGGCTAGTTAAATGACAATGCCACCTTAATTAGGGTGTTCAAAATATTGTCAAATTTATCAAAATTGCAATAATTTTTACTTCAACTTCATCAATACATCATAATATTAAAGTATAAAAAACAAAAACAATGTACATTTATATTCAGCTTGGCTTCAGAGATGTGACGAGATCAGGCTTTGATGAGGAGGATTGGCCTCAAATGTTTAACATCTTTATTTTTGATAACGCCCACATTTTCTTTGCTAATAGATTCTCCTATAACCAGTGTCAGTGCCATTTTGTTTGTCTTGTGTCTGTCCATCTGCCTGTACACTTCACCTGCTCTCCTCCTCCTACACTTCTGAATCATCCCCCTCTCTTTCCACCCCTCTTCTCTTTCTCGCTCTCCCTCTGCCTCTCTCTCTTTCTCTCTGCCGCCCACTACTAACACCAGTCCAGTTTACACTGTTTAAAAAAAACTGTACAAATCAAACCAATCTGCAGCTTAAATCTTTCTGATATGTATATTCGTAGTAGTAGTAGTAGTAGTAGTAGTAGTAGTAGTAGTAGTAGTAGTAGTAGTAGTAGTAGTAGTAGTGGTAGTGGTAGTAGTAGTAGTGGTAGTAGTAGTGGCATGAGCAGCTGCAGGGAGCTGGGTAGGTGGCTTACTGTGAGATTGACCTTTTAAACTGCATCCATTAATTATTGAAGAAGAGATGCACTGATCTCAGCTTTTCCTGCTATAGTCACAATACTAGAAACATACACACTCAGAGAGATCAGGAATCAAACCCACAACCTCCTCATTGAGAGGAGACAGGATAACCACCCTGCCACAGTAACACAAGGAGAACATGCACACTCCTTTCAGAGAGATCAGGAGTCTAACCCACAACCTACTGGTGAGGGGAGGGGACAGGATAACTACTCTGCCACAGTATATTCTCTCCTTGTTGCTAGGCAGAGTGTAGCATCAGTAAACACAATAAATCAAAACAGGCACAAAAAAGTAATTTATTTCAAAAGTGGGTCAAAAGTAACCACCCAGACACTAGAGTCTATTACAAAACTTTCTGTAGCCGTGTGTGCTTCAGTAGTTCAACAAAGGTGACTAGATGTAGGTTTAAACCAGTTCAAACCCAGGTCTGAACCAGGACTAATCCAGGAGTAAACCAGGTCAAAACCAGGGCTTTATTAGGACTAAATCAAGACTAAACCAGGACAAACCAAGGCAAAATAACAGGACTCAACCAACAGTAAACCGGGAATAAGCCAGAACTATAAGCTATAACTAAACTAGATCTAAACCAGGGCTAAACCAGAATTATCCAAACCAGGACTAAATTAAGGTCTAAACCAGGAGAAAACCAAGACGAAACTAGGACTAAATCAGGACTAAACTAGGACTAAATCAGGACTAAACTAGGACTAAATCAGGACTAAACCAGGAATAAACCAGATCAAGGCCAGGTCTAAACTAGGACTATTTCCTCTCCTTACCCTCTCAAACCTCTGCTCGGCTGCACAAAAACATCTTGACAGTCCTTCGTCTCCTGGGCTACTCATTTATAACAAGACCTTCTTAATTGGCTCATCCTAATGAGCTCACAAAATCTCCAGAGACCCTCAACTAACACAGCACTACTGACTCCAGCCCCTGTGGTACAAAAACCTGTTAACATTTTAAAACCTTTTTCTTAATTGTGACTTGGTTTGGTGGCATAGTCCCTGTGCTAAATATTTATCAGAGTTTGACATTGGTACAGCAGCAGTTTGTAAAGAAATGTTAAAGACACTTTTTATGCACAAGGAAGCCATTTTTCTGACACTTTAAACTTTCATTTAACAAAATAAATAAGTATTATTTTTTATTAGTCTATTCAGAAGTGTTGTGTCATCTAGAGGTTTTGGCCCTTGTTTACATTATGGTTGCTAGGTAACAGTTAAGGAATTACCTCTATGTACATCACATCTGCTGCAACCAGGAAGTAAAATTATAAACTTCAGTTTTAAACTTCAAATTTAAAAAGGCCAGATTTGTAGTAAAATCTTAAATCTAATGGTGTGCAGTGTTTTAGTGACTCTGTCATATTTCAGTGCAGTTTTATGGTTAAGAATGATTTATGTACCATGAGCCTCCATTGCAGTCATTCCACTGAGGTGAAGAGTTCAGAGAGAAAGTGAGATGGGCCGTTCTTAGCAGCAGATGCCCTGGTCTAGACCTGGTTTTGTTTTTGTTTAGACCTGGTTAAATCATGGTTTAGTCCTGATTAGTCCCAGTTTGTATCTGGTTAAGTTTTAAGTTTTAGATCTGGTTTAGTACTTGTTAAGACCTGTTTAGACCATGGTTTAGTTCTTCTTAAGTCCCGGTTTAGTCCTGGCTTGACTCCATTTTAGACCTGATTTTAGTGGTCTATGTAACATTTTGGATGTCCTGGTTTAGTTTTTTTTTTTTGTTTTTTTTTTTTTTTTTTGCCTTAGTTTAGTTCTGTTTTTTTCCTGGTTTAGTTCTGGTTTAGTCCTAGTTTAGTCCTAGCTAAGTCCTGGTTTAACCCTGCTTTAGTTATTTTTTAGTCCTGGTTTAGCCCTGGTTCAGTCCTTTTTAATTCTGGTGTAGTCCAGGATCAAGCTTGGTCCAGTTTTGGTTTTGGTCCTTTTCAGTCCTGGTTTAGTCCCAGTTTAGACCTGGTTTAGACCTGTTTTAATCCTGTTTTATTACTAGTTCAGTATTGGCTCAGTGTCCTGGTTTAGTCCCGGTTCAGTCCTGGTTTAGTCCTGGTTCAGTCCTGGTTTAGTCCTGGTTCAGTCCTGGTTCAGTCCTGGTTTAGTCCTGGTTTAGTCCTGGTTTAATCCTAGTTTAACCCTGTTTTAGTCCTGTTTTAGTCCTGGTTCAGTACCGGCTCAGTCCTGGTTTAGTCCTGGTTCAGTCCTGGTTCAGTACTGGCTCAGTCCTGGTTTAGTCCCAGTTTAGTCCTGGTTCAGTCCTGAAAAATGAGATGGGCAGATGCCTGAATTGACCCACACTGACAGGTGCACATAATAATTGGCAGAGAGCTTGAATACTATAAGGTACCAACAACAACAACAACTGCTACTACTACTACTAGTACTACTACTGCTACCACTACTGCTGATACTAATACTAATACTTCTGGTGCTACTTTTTAGTGCTTCTTTTTGATTAGTTTTGACCCAGTAGTTTTCTCCCTGTACATATTTGCAGTTCTTACATCACCTGTTGAGTCCACACAGACTTGTATTCACTCGAGGCTTAGTCCATAGAGATTATTATAAGAACAACCAACAAAACAACAACCAGCCATGGAAGACACCAGTGCAGCTGTTCTGCCATTTTTTTAGGCCAGTGAGGGCTTGGTACAATTCAGAAACATGTGAAATCATTATTTGCAAATCAATGTTATTACATCTTACACTCTTATATATCTGATGGGTAAGCTGAGTCATTAAAACCAGGACTAAACCTGCTCTGGACTACGACTAAACCTGGACAAAAAAAGACTCAAACTAGAATTAAACTAGGATGAAACTAGAAACTAAACCAAGACTGAACCAGGACTAAACCAGGACTTAAACTAAACGTAAGCCAGGAAGGTGGTTTCCACATGTTAGTGGCTCTGTAGACCAACCCCAGTGTACACTAGATTTTGTTCTGTTTCTGTACTTTTGGGTCAGCCTTGACCTTAGAACTTATCTCCATGACAACGTGCTTCAAGCGGACAGAGCCCTGTGCGCTCACTTCCCCTATATGCAGTGGTCTTTCTTCTTTCCTGTGGCAAAATACAGCGTGATAACTGATGACAGGAGAAAACGCTTTTGTAATGGCACATATAGACCCAAACTCACCTGCGCAGACAAACCCAGGCTCATCTGTGCAGATAGACCCAGGCTCACCTGCGCAGACAGACCCAGGCCCACCTGCGCAGACAGACCCAGGCTCACCTGTGCAGACAGACCCAGGCTCACTTGTGCAGACAGACCCAAGCTCACCTGGGCAGACAGATCCAAGCTCACCTACGCAGACAGACCCAGCCTCACCTGCGCAGACAGACCTAGGCTCACCTGCGCAAATAGAATCAGGCTCACCTGTGCAAACAGAACCAAGCTCACCTGCACAAACAGACCCAGGCTCACCTGCGCAAACAGACCCAGGCTCACCTGCGCAGACAGACCCAGGCTCACCTGCGCAGACGTGACAGAGACGTGTCACTGATATTAAGCTCATCCAAATTTCCTCATCGAACAGCAGCTCTATAGCACCATTCATACAATTCGGCTACGTGATCCGAGAGCTTTTTTAAAATCAAATTCTACGGCCTTTTACTGTCATAGCAGACTGTGTAGGTCAGTCTGAGGTTGGCTGCACCTAAGAGTAAAATAAACCCTACCAAAGTCAGGACTAAACCAGTGCTAAACCTGGGCATAGTAAGAGCTAAACCACAACTAGAACCGAACCAAACCAAATCCTCATCAGGACTAAACTGGATTCAAACATGGACCAAATCAACGCTAAATCCAAGTAATTAAAGCCAGCACCAAACCACTACAAAACCAGGGCTAAACCATGACTAAACCATGATGAAACCAGAACTAAACCAGGTCCAAACCAGGACTAAACTATTTCTAAGCCAGGAATAAACTTGGACTAAACTAGGTCTGAACCAGGGCTAAACCACTGCTAAACCAGGACTAAACCAGGACTAAACAGGACTAAACTAAGACTAAACCAGAGACTAAACCAGGACTATAACCAGCTCTGAACCAGTAATAAGACACAGTAAGACATAGCCTTTCTTATTTAGTTAAGCCTTTTTTATTAAGTTAAATTAATTCCATTGTTTTTTAGCTTAACAGTTTCTTTTGCATTTCTAGTTCAGATTCACGAGTTTCCCATGAGTCTTTGGACACAAGTGAACCGGTACAATAAACTCATTGTGATGTAAAGAAACAGGAGCAGCTCTTTGGCCCATGGACAGTAATTAATCTAAAACAAGTCCGGACATATAAAACAGGGTTAATTATACAGGCTTTGACCAATTATCATGGGCGTGACAGACCTGCTCATGTTCACATTTCTGTAACTGTTAAATCGGGCCACTTTATAAAAAGACCAATGAAAAGCGATTCAAGCTGTGAAACTTGTATTTAAATACAAGTATGGGCTGGACCAGACTTTTCTCATGCTATTAAGGAAAATGTGTCTTGCCCCAGTACAGATATATGGAATAAGGTCAAAATAAGTCCACTGTGTGCTGTCTGCATCAAATTATGGTAAATGATCCTATTTTTATACAGCGCTTTTCCACCTTCAAGGCTCAAAGCTTTTTACATCAAGAAACCCTTCATCCATTCACACACACATTTATACACCAGTGTGCACAGACACTGGCAGTGAGGTGGGTTAAGTGTCTTGCCCAAAGACACAATGATAGCATTCATCTGTGGGAACTAGAATCGCACCGCTTCTTTCCCTGGAAATGTTGTTCTTTTGGCAATAATATTCCATAGTGTGGCTTAAAATGTATCTATCTCCATGGAGAATGTTGTGAAGTATGGTTTTAACTTTATATTTTCATGATATAGTTAACCACCACCAGAAAGTTACATACTGGGGCATTAAATGCTACACTGAACCATTGCAGGTAAAGGAAGAATCTCCATGGGGACAAGCAGGTGATGGAGCCTACGCCTGAAATGTTACATAGTGTGTCTTTAATGCATTCCAAAACTTCCTTTTCTTTAGATTCTTGTCAGAGTCCATCGCCATAGTAACGTCAGGAGTTGTCAGACATCTTTCTTTTTCCAGTGTGCAGGTTATGAAACGATTTGGTCACGACACGAGCTTTTAACAGAAACGCTTCATGTAACTTCAGTGCAGGAAAACGCACAGAGGAGCCAGCCCACGCTAAGACTGCTCCGGATGGAGAGAGGGACACACACACAGATCATTTTGGCCATTTTAAAGATTACGTTTCTGTCAAATGAATGAATATTCTGCTTAATTTACATTTTTGAGTTTGTAAAGCCACAGTATGTAACATTTTAGGCAAAAATCAAAGCAGTCATTTCAAAGTCTCAGTGATCAGTTAGTTTGAATGTGGAAGTTTTTTAAAACTTGTATTTTTATTCATATATATATATATATATATATATATATATATATATATATATATATTATATATATATATATATATAGCCCATCTCCGCCTTGTTCCAGTAGGCCATTATCGTCAATCGCTCAAGGTGACGCAGACCTTGTCCCCAGCGATCTGACGCAGACCTTGGCACTCATCATTGTATGGATAGGCGAGCTTGTCTGGCCGGGCGACACTGGTCTGAGCCGGCCCTCGTAAGTTTCGAACCCGGGTCCCCCATATGAAAGTCATAAGACCTACCAGTTGAGCTAACAAGTCAGCGGGAGCCGAACACCAGACCTGGTAGACCGAACAGTCTCCCGAGACTGCAGAACCCGTAAGACCAACCTGTGCACTGCCTGGATTGATTACAAGAAAGCCTACGACTCAATTCCACACACATGGATCACTGAATGTCTGGAGCTGTACAACATCAACAGGATCAAGAGCCTTCATTGCAAACTCAATGAGGTTGTGGAAAACCACCCTTGAGGCCAATGGCAAGCCACTTGCACAAGTGACCATCAAATGTGCCATATACCAAGGAGACGCACTGTCCCCACTGCTGTTCTGCATAGGTCTGAACCCCCTCAGCCAAATCATCAACAACACTGGCTATGGATACCGACTCAGGAATGGGGCCACCATGAGTCACCTCCTCTACATGGATGACATCAAGCTGTACGCTAAGAATGAGCGAGACATCGACCACTCACTCACAAAGATCCACATCACCAGGATCTACAGCACAGACATTGGAATGTCATTCGGGCTTGAGAAGTGTAGCCGGATGGTGACAAAGAGAGGGAAGGTAGTCCACACAGAAGGGTTCTCACTCCCAGAAGGGATAATAGCAGACACTGAGGACAGTTACAAGTACCTTGGTATCCCACAAGCAAATGGCAACCTTGAAGAGGAACAAGGAAAGCAGCCACGGCCAAATACCTCAGACGAGTAAGGCAAGTCCTAAGGAGTCAGCTCAATGGCAAGAATAACAAGGCCCAGGCAATAAACAGCTACGCCCTGCCAGTAATCAGATACGCAGCAGGAATCATAAGCTGGCCAAAGAGAGGAGATACAGACCACAGATGTTAAGACACGAAAGCTCCTGACCATGCATGGCGGGTTCCATCCCAAATCCAGCACCCTGAGACTGTACGCGAGCCGTAAGGAAGGAGGCTGAGGACTAGTGAGTGTGAGAGCCACAGTCCAGGATGAAACATCCAAGATCCGCAAGTACATCCAGGACAAGGCCCCAACAGATGACGTGCTCAGCGAATGTCTCAGACAATGGAGTGCAGAGGAAGAGGAGCTGGAGGAACCATCATGGGCCTCAGGACAAGCCCCTTCATGGGAATGTACCACCGGAAACATAACTGAAGTGGCTGATATCAAGACATCCTACCAATGGCGTGTGTGTATGTATGTATATGTATATATGTATGTATGTATATATGTATATATGTATGTATATGTATGTATATGTATGTATGTGTGTATATATATATATATATATATATATATATATATATATATATATATATATATATGTATATATATATATATATATATATATGTATGTATATGTATGTGTATATATAAAATATATACCGTAAATTCCGGACTACAGGGTGCACCTGATTAAAAGCTTTAATTTTACAAAGAAAATCTATTTTGTACTTGTACAAGCTGCACCGGATTTTAAGCCGCAGGTATGCCACGTAGTAATATGAAAAATTCGCTCAAAAAACGTCATTACAGTGGTCCCTCGCTATAGCGTGCTTCACATTTCACACTTTTTTTTACAGTGTATGAAGGCGCGTGTTCTGCGTCCTGGCTCAGGAGGTGGCTTGTCTCCTGTACAGTACAGAATGCGTTCAGCCAAATTCACCAAAATGTTCGATGCTGCAGCGTGACTCTGAAACACGTCAAGATTGCGATGGACACCTTGGCATTTGAGGACAAACGCCTCCGACGCACGTTGTGGACGCTGTGGACGAGCGTCCAGAGTGTCCGCTGCAGTCTCTGCGAGTGCCTTTGGATGCTTAGTTTTCCCTGTGTCTTTGTGAACGCTGCAGACCAGGTTGAGAGAGTGACTTTAGTGTATTTATTACATAAAACCCATCAACGGAGGTGATCGGCATCTGTGACGCTTGCAAATGCACCGCAGAAACGCAGCGCGGTCAAGACACACGTCCACAGAGACTTGAAACAACTTAAAGAAGGAGGAAAATAACAAGAGAACAACAGCAGAATAAGTTTTAACAAGGATCCAAAAAGGGTTGTAACCATGCGGATGGAGTCTGGTTTAGTTTGTGGATCAGTGAGTGCAGGAAAAAGAACATTACGAGACATTACAGCGGAGCGGCGCCAGGACAGAGAGGCGAGGACAGAGGAACTGAGAAATACACCTGCAGTTGCAAAACTGCAGAATAATTGAAAAAAAAAAAAAAACAAAAACGTTTTCATTTATCGTTGGTTATTTTTGGAACGTAACAAATGAGGGACCACTGTATATCTTACGAAAAAGAAATGAATAAGCCGCACTGTACCATAAGCCGCAGTTCTTAAAGTGTAGGAAAAAAGTAGCGGCTTATAATCCGGAAATTACAGTATCTACACATATAAATTGCACTAGTCTCCGTACATTTTACAACAAACAGAAACAGTATTTATTCATGTAAAACAGCTGATGTGTGGCCCACTGTAGTTAATCCAGGAGTCCAAACTGTAGTCTTAATCTGATCATTTGAAACCTGCTGAGACATCACATTTATAATCTACATTTAACCCCCATCTCTCGCTCCTGTCCTCCCTCTCTTTCTTTCTCTATCCCCTTATGCTCTCTCTCTCCTTCTCCTCTCTCTTCTCTCCATCCTCCCTTATTTTATCTCATCTACCTTTCTCTCCTCTTTCTATCTTTCTCTGCCCCCTTCCCGCTCTTACTCTGCCTTTTTATCTCCTCCCTCCATGCCCTCTCCCTCCCTGTCTACTTCTCTTCTCAGTCTCTCTCCTTCATTCTCTATCTCTCCTTTTTCCTCCCTCATCTCTCTCTCTCCTCTCCTTCTCTCTTACTCTCTCTCTTCCTCTTTACTCCCCCACCTGATTTCTCTATCTGTCTCTCATCTTTCACCCCAGGCCCCCTTTCACTCCTCCTTTTCTCTTTTCTTGGTCTCCATTTTTCTCCCTCCTCTCTTCTTTCTCTAACACCCCCATCCCTCCCCCCTCTCCTTCCCTGCCCTTTCTCTCCTCCCTCCTCTCTCTTCTTCTCTACCAGTGACCCCCTCCCCCCATCTCTCTCTCTCCCCCCTCCCTCCCTCTATTTCTCTACCCCCTCCCTCCATTCTCCGTTTCTCTCTGTGTCTTCACTGCAGTGTTTTTGCTGCAGAGTCCACATGCTCATGTGATTTTCAGCTGACATCACTTTGCTCCTCTTCACCAAACCTTTATTTAACCCCCTGCAGCTAAACAACAACAAATACAACAAGAACTTTATTCAAAACTCCCATCTTATGCTAAACTTTTTGGACTTTAAACTATATTATTATAATGTTCAGAGTCCCCACGTGTCCTGTTCTGGAAAACCTGGAAAATATTTGGCCTGTTTTCCAGACATGGAAAACGCATGGAAAATGAGAAAAAAAAGGCCCAATGTCTTGGAAAAAATATGTTCTTTTGTCCTTGAAAATGTCTCCACACTTTTCTTTGCCGTATTGGATATCAAATGAATACATACTTGGCAGTATGTTTTTTGAAAATGCACCTATTTTGTACAAAATATCATGGGGGAGCATATTGAGTTTTCTTCTTCTCCACAGCTCAAAACTGTGTCCCTTCTTTATGTGTTTAATCATGAAACCCCTCCCATGTTTTTAAAACTGCATCATGTAACTTTTCCGCTTGTCTCCATAGAGAGGTTATTGCTTTGCCTGGAATGTTTCACAGTAGCCCTGTTTCTACCAGCTCTACTCGGCCCTACTTGGTCTGGTTGTGTTTCCATTATTCTTTAGAATCTGGTACTGTATCCATGGAAACCGTCTAAAAACAAACCACTATCCATGGAAACTCTGTGGTAACCATGGATTCTGCCCGCACTCTCATAGTCATAGTACACACAGAATTCTGTACTTGATGATACAATTTGATCACTCAAATCCTGCCTCTTCTTCACATACATGACTGGTGAAGCCAGTCCCAATCTTAAAGTATGTAAAAGGTTTATTTCCTGATGTTTATGTCATTTCTCTGGTCTCCTCACAGTTGCATGTAAAAAAGAAGGTTTACTGTCACTAGCGAAGTTTACCAGAACTATACAAGTTCACAGGTCTAAAGTGAAACTTTGTTCGCTGTTAGTTCAGATGCAACTTTTCCAGGCTAATTATGGTTCACACTCTCAACAATGACTTTAAATGAGGCTTTGGTCTAAAGCTCGGCAGTATGGGGAATCAAAAATCATCAGTGATTGGAAGAATACTTTGAAAATGTATTTAAGTTACAGAATACTGAATACCTGCATTGAAATGTATTCTGATACAGGGTCTAAACTGAGTACTGTATTTGAATACTTTTACAGTGTTGTATATAAATTATAGAGTAAAAATGCAGCATAGGAACATTTACATTGCAACCATATACAGAATCACACATGCACATGCTGTAAGAGTTTTCTATTTTTCCCTCTAATATCGTGCAGTTTCAGCCTAAAATGTGTGATCAAGTACCAATTAGATTTTAGAAAAGTAACTGTATTCTGAATACAATATAGTAAGTAAGTGTACTGGAATACAGGTATGAGTATTCTGAGTATTCTGAGCACGTATTCTTAGTACATATATTCAGTTACTTCCCAACACAGCATTGATGATTTGACATGATCTCTCGATCTTTCGGTTTATTGCCCAGCCCTAATTTGATCTCACCTAAATGCAGGTGATGGGTTGGTATCATCAACTGCAGAATTTGTGATTTTTGTAGACTAATGCTAATGTACTCTGCTTGGCCCATGTTCTAAGCAGGCCAACCTTTAACCAGGTACTAACTTTACCTGGTTAAAGACCTATTGGGCTTGTGTCTGCTATACAGTTATAATTTATGAAACCTGTGGTTATGTTATAATTTGTACATTTTAAATCACAATATTCATCTAAAATGACCTAATAAAAGAAACAAGTCCGCTGATTTCCGTGTTAGAAAACCGCCATGCCTAATGAGAGCTGACGTCGCCGTAAACGTTGTCATAACAAAGAGTTAGCATGTTCTATGTATAGCTGCACATCACACTAGCGAGAAGCACTTTTTTTTTTTCATTTGTACCAAAATGGCTATGCAATGCTGCCGAATGCTATGAGTGCCACCGAGTATCATTAAGAAAATAAAACTGGAGAAGGAAGTGTATGTCGCAGTGGGCGTGTAGCGTATGCCGATGATAGTGAAAATGGGGATTGATCAGCAGTATGGCATCTTAAAAATAAGTGATTACAGATTACTTAAATATGAATCACTCCAAATACAACTTCAAGAGGGTAAATCTTGAAACAACTATAACATGTTTGAAAGCTCTTAAAAGTCATTTTTTGCAGAATAGGTCTGATTTACGAAGGGCTAGTGAAAACACTCCAAATCAGGGTAGTGTATAGGCCAAGTAGGACTGGAGGCAGCGGAACTTAACTGTTAAATACATTTAGACAGTGAAATGATTAGAGTGACAAATGCTTTATTTGATTGTTTTTGTGCTGGAGAATTGGTCCAACAATTTGGGTGTAACCTGAGACACACCTTGGGTTTGTTTATTAAAGACTTTTGCTTTTCGTCAACGCCCAAATCGCCCATTCAAAAGCAGTTTAACTGTCCAACAACGCACATGTGAATGAACCGTACAAGAAAGTGTTATTAAATTTAACAGAGACACTCCGTAGCAATGTTTTTGCTTTGCTTGAAATGTTCCACAGTATGGCATTGATCATATAGCATTTATCTGATTGCTAATTGCCTCTTCATAGATCTGACTGGTAACTTGGTCAGTTTGTGTTAACTGCTGTCTATCCATGGGTTTCAGAATGATTTAAAAATAGGATTGTTGTCATGGCGATTAAGTTTACAACAAAAGATTATATCTTAATTTGAAAGGAAAAGTGATCTCACACTTTCCATATTTTGATGACTAAAACTACACTCTAAACTGAATTCGTGTTGTCATGATAAAAAAATAGACTCAATGATAATTTAAAACCCTCTTTATTTAGACAATAGAATGTGATTTTCCACATTAAATGTTGTACTTTTCTATTCCCATGTGGCTTTTATATGTGTGTAATCCTCAGTGTGCAGTAGGTTCATTCATGTGTCTTATACTTGTGAAAGATAAAGAGACATCATTCTAAAGATATTCAGGAAAGGTTCATTTCAGCCCTGTGAATGGGAGTTTTTTAGTGTTAATACCTGCAAACAATGTCTGTGTAATTCCTCAGTTGTCCAGGTTTAGTTTATAGCAAAAGCCAAATGTTAAATCAGCTGGACAAAAAGTTGGAGACGTTTCAAGTCAGAGTGAAGATGTTTCTCTGCTCATCCAAGCCACTTCTGTTCTGAACAATGAATATTTAGTTTCAATACTAGTTTTAGTATGGATTATGGTATTGTCTTTTTCATTTTAATTAAGTACACTGTGATAGTTTTAAAATATGCCCACCAAAGTTTATTTTAACCCAACCTTTAGCTAACAAATAATGTATTTTCTCAGTTACTTCAGTGATCTCCTCTGTCTTTGCTGTTCTTAGTCTAGAGTTGCCATAATCAGCAGTTTCATTGTCCATATAATCCCAGTGTTAATCCCGACACACCCGGGATTATAGGAGGAGGAGAAGAAGTCACACTGTGAAAACGCTCTGTGTGGTGCAGACCCAAAATGCTTTGGGTACATTTTAAAGGCTCACTATGTAACTTTTCCAGTGAGGATTCTCTTGCAGATGAGATGTTACTGTTTACCAAGAATCGTCCACACTATAGTGTTAAATTTAGTTGTTTAGTCCTGGTCTAGTGCTGGTTTAGTCCTGCTTTAGTCCGGGTCTATAGTCCTGGGTCTGTAGTCCTGATTCGATAGTCCTGGGTCTGTAATCCGGGGTCTGTTGTCTGGGGTGTGTAGTCCTGATTCAATGGTCCTGGGTCTGTAGTCCCGGGTCTGTAGTCCTTGGTCTGTAGTCCTGATTTGATTGTCCTGGGTCTGTAGTCCTGGGTCTGTAGTTCTGGGTCTGTAGTCCAGGGTCTGTAGTCCTTGGTCTGTAGTCCTGATTTGATTGTCCTGGGTCTGTAGTCCTGGTCTGTAGGGTAACCCAACCTTTAAACAAAGAATGTATTTTCTCAGTTAGTCTGTAGTCCATATAATCCCAGTGTTGATCCCGACACACCCTGGGATTCCCACACTGGGCTCTGTAGTCCTGCTTTGGGTACATTTTAAAGGCTGTAGTCCTGATTTGATTGTCCTATGGGTCTGTAGTCCTGGGTCTGTAGTCCTGGGTCTGTCTGTAGTCCAGGGTCTGTTGTCTGGGGTCTGTAGTCCTTCAATGGTCTGTAGTCCTGTAGTCCTTGATTGTCCTGGGTCTGTAGTCCTGGTCCCGGGTCTGTCTGTAGTCCTGATTTGTCCTGTAGTCTGTAGTCCTTGGGTCCAGGGTAGTGATGTAGTCCTGGGTCTGTAGTCCTGGGTCTGTAGTCCTGGGTCTGTAGTCCTGGGTATGTAGTCCTGGGTCTGTAGTCCAGGGTATGTAGTCCAGGGTCTGTAGTCCTGGGTATGTAGTCCTGGGTCTGTAGTCCTAATTCGATAGTCCTGGGTCTGTAGTCCTGATTCGATAGTCCTTCATGTAGACAGATAAATTCAATGCTATACTATGGAACATTCCAGTCAAAGCAATAACATCTCCATGGAGACGAGCAGGTGGCGTACCTTCCACCAGTGAAGTTCACCTTTAATCTTTAAACTATTATTTTGAATTGTACCCACTAAAGCAATCTATTTTCCTAATGCACTTTCTATGTTTTTCTATGCTGGTTTAGACCCGATCCATTAGTCCAGGCCTGGTTCAGTGGACCTAGACCGAGCTGAACCAGACTTACAGGGGTCTTTTTCAGTCCTAGTGCAGCCAGGATCCGGGCCAGGTCTCTTTTTTCCTCCAAAGTGGTTCTCCATGAGTTAGAATAGATTCAACCATGAACTGTTAGTGCCCTGATAGAATAAAGTTTCAAACGGAGGAGTTAAGATCACATCCAAAGTGCCAAGATAATGACTGTATTATATTACTCAGAAAAACACTAAGGACGCACGTTTTTCAGTAAAATAACAACATACAAAAATGAAATATATGCTTTTTTTTTGGTTAAATTTAACTAATAGTTAAATTTAATAAATAGTAAATTTTTTGCTAAAAAGCTGCACAGTGGGGCTTTAATCTATGTCTGTTGTAATACATCTACATCTAGCCTATCTATTGTGTATTGTGTAAATAGTTCAGGTTTGTTTTTTGTGCTGAATTGTCTTCCTCATAATCTCCTGGTCTGATTGGTGTTTGGGGATTTACCTTTGTCAATAATGTCACTCCAGCTAGCATTGATCTTGTCATTGGGTTAGCTGCGTTGGCAATATGAGAAGTAAGTTGTCTGAAGTGGCTAAGCTAGCATTTTGTCTTCCAATTGCATAGTTAGAAATTTAAAAAACAAGTACAAGTTGTAAAAAGATTTTTTTTTGCTATTTACTCTGAACATTTCTATCTATCTGCTTTAAGTCAATTTTTTTTAAGGTTGGAGGCTCAGTCCCATCCTAGCTAGGCAAGACACTTCGCCCACATTGCAAATATGATCCATCGGTCCAAGTTTAACAAGTACTAAATGTTTTACTGGCCTTTTCCTTGTACCGTCACCATGCTTTAGCCCATTAAAATGTATTGGACACTTGGACCAATACAAACAAGGCATTTATCACCATTTTTACTGCCGCATTTAAAACGGTCTTTCTGAGCTGTTAGCTAACCACAGCATAGAGACGCCGTTGACAGCAAAATGCTAATGCTATAGTGGTCAAGCCAGTGGCCCACAAATTAAATACTATTCTGTCTAAAAGAAGAGCTTTTGATGCTAATTTGTTCCATGAATACACATTAAAGATCACTTACCTTATGTGTTTGATCACCCTAATTATTAACCATAATGAGTTTATAAGCTCTTTTCACAACTTTCAGAGACCAACTAGCATGCTAACCACGCACTTCCTGATTCTCTGACAATAAAACTCATTTTATAATTAGATGCAGACAGATCACAGCGGACTGACTTTGACCTCAAGAATTGTTTACAATATATCTGTACTAAGGCGAGACACATTTTGCTCAAATGGGGAAAAACATTGGGTGCAGGCCCTTTAAACAAGTGGGTGATGCTAACAGAATGCTAATGCTAAAAACAATTACGCTAAAATTTATGTTTGGGGGTGGCTGTAACTGTCTAAGCTAAAAAAAAAGGGGGACATTTATGGATAAAGTCTGGGTACTTTAGTTTCTAGGCTGGTGGCATGGTGGCAGGGTGGTTTGCATTCCTGGATGAGGTCTTTCTATGTGGAGTTTGCATGTTTTCCCTGTGTCTAGGTGCTGTGGTTTCCCCCATTGGCCTAGAACATGCACACTAGTCTAATCCTCCAGCTAAGTGATGGGGTTCCATCACCTGCTTGTGACCATGGGGATGTTTTTGCTGTGAATTTTCCACAGTATGGCATTACACTTATCTATGTTGCATTATTCAATCACAGTTGTTTTTATTGCTGAAAAAACACTGAAAGGCCTAATGTCGTTACCTACTTCCCCATGGAGACAAGCAGGTGCTAAACCTTCTACCAAAAAAATTCCATAGTGCCTCTTTAAAGGAATTGATTTTGAGTGAATTGGGCCTTGTAGCAGCATTTCTTTGCAGTTATATTTTCTTGTAATTTCCCCATTTTAATAAGTAGCTGCCTTTGGCATTGGGCATGTCAATATTTTTACATCTGACACTTTAATGTGCTAATTCTGAATTGTGCAATAAAACTAACTGTGCTTATTGCGAATACTTCAGGCTTTTAAAAATCTCTCCATCCTCCAACCAGACAGAAACAATCCCCTTTTGTTTACAGTATAAATCTTGTCTGGGGTGGGGCTGAACCGCAGTGCCACCATGGTTGCTCTTGCTAAATAATTGATGCTAGTTTGTTAATCTCCAAAAGCAGTTGTTTTCAATGTGGTTAAGTGCACACAAAGCTTCGATTTTGATTCTAAGGAATTGACTCTATACTCCAATACCGATTACACTAGCACAATGAACATAAAAATTCCTCCTTTTTAGTATTAGAAAATGATTTTTATATACAAAATAACCATACTATCTTTATGTCAAAATGGATCTTATAGTACTTCTAGTTCTGGAGTGCTCAAATTTTATCCTGTCCATGTGATTTTTTGCTGTATCGATACCTGCTCAAAGAGTATCTAGTTTTAATGTTTGTTTTAGTATCGATTATTGTCTGATTTTAAATACTTGTGACAACCCTAATTGACTATTATGCTTGTTTTGTATAACGATGCAATATGTAACTTTTCTAGTGGGGGGATCCCACCTGCTTGTCTCCATGGAGAAGTATGACATTAAACTTATCTGCCCACAGAGACAAGCAAGTAGACAACTAGGTTCTTTTTGAAATTAATTTAAAACCATGATTTCATATTATTGTTATAACTTAGACCTTAAAAATCACTATATTTTAGATGATTTATGGTCAGTTTTTGTTCCTTGTTCATTCTTGTCCTTTGTTCGCTATAAATTGTGATACTGATCTTAAATAAATACAGGACAATACAGGATTACTCAAACCTGCATGAATGAATTTAAATACAACTCTAAGTTAACAATGAGGAAACACTGTCATATCGTGGTAAGTTTTACATAATATGTCCCTTTAAACCAGTTTGATCCTGGGAAGGTCCTAGTTTAATCCTGGTTTAGTCCATGTCCCATTAAGATGCTATTAGCAAAGTCTCAATGGGCAAATTCAGTTGTCATTTACATCAGACCTATTCTGCAAAATGGACTTTCTCAGAGCTTTTAACCATGTTATAGTTGTTTCACCATTTATTCACTTGAAGTTGCATTTGGAGTGATTTGGGCATGTTTGAGTAATCTTTAATCACTTATTTTCAACACTCCATTTTGCTGATCAATCCCTGTGTTCACCGCCACCAGCAGTGATGGTGAAAACGTACTTACTTTGTTCTCCAGTTTTATTTTCTTAATCAGTGATACTCGTAGGATTCAGAAGCATTGCATAGTCATTTTGGTACAAATATTTAAAAAAAAAAAACTACTTCTTGCTATTGCTTTGTTGTGATAAAGTTTACGCCGACATGAGCTCCCATTGGGCACTTTTATTAAGTAGTTTTAGATGAATATTGTGATTTAAAATGTGCAAATTATAACATAATGATCCACTGGTGATTATAACTACAGCAGACACAAGCACAATAGGTCTTTATCCCTATTCAAACACATAGGCCAATTACTTATTCAATTGACAAAATCCACATTTGAAAGCCACCATTTTTATTTTCAGCCTGATCTCCTTCAAGC
This sequence comes from Periophthalmus modestus, assembly GCA_019594935.1. Lineage (NCBI taxonomy): Eukaryota > Metazoa > Chordata > Actinopteri > Gobiiformes > Gobiidae > Periophthalmus > Periophthalmus modestus. The sequence goes on along the minus strand of JAIEZT010000198.1, from coordinate 1,180,765 downwards.
TCCTGCAGGTCAAAACTACTTCAAAAACACTTAATGGCTCAAAGCTATTTTCAAATGTCATGACCCCATTTTGAACAACACTCTTCATCTGTTCAAATGGGGAGAGTGGACCACAATTTTCTTTACAGTAATAGCTTTAAGTGACATCCAATGTGCTGGTCTATAGATTTGTTGGAGTTATTTTGTCACAGTTTAATCTTAACTAGCATTTTATTTGTCATTTTGTAATCAAATGATAAAGGGCCCATATTACACGTTTTCTGATCTGTTCTAATGTTGTTTCCTCATCACAAACAGACCTGGAGTTGTGTTTTGTTTCATTCACACATGTTTAACACAAACCCTGCAGATTTAGGTTCTTCTCTCAACCTTCCACCTTGTGGTGTCATGTGGTGATACAGGAAGTGCTCCACTGTCTCCATACAACTTCACTAGAATCTTTCAGGCAATCTCTACTCAACTAAAGGTAAAAGGAGCTGTTAACTTGAACTATCTCTTCATGACATCACAAGGTGGACCAGAGCATTTTGAGCTTTGGAGATGTAGACAGACTTATTAGTCTGTCTAATTTATTATTATTAAGTGTTACGCAACACTGAATGAAACAAAACAAAACTCCAGGTCTGTTTTTAAGGAGGTAACATTATAACATGGCTCAAAGCTCACAAGAATCAATGTTGCATAATATGGGACCTTTAAAGATGTACTATGTAACTTTTCTGCATCAACTGATTGTCTCCTTGGAGATGTTATTGCTTTGTCTGGAATGTTCCACAGTATGACATTAAACATACATAGCATTTATTCAATTGCAGGTGTTTTCATAGCTAAAGAAATACCTTGTAAAACATGCATTCTTACCGTGAGCAGGGTCACCACTACACAGATCTGACCTGTAACTTGATCTGATGCCATCACGTGCTTGTCTCCATGGAAGCAGATCAGATTAATGCCATACCCTCTACTAAAAAAGTTACATAGTGCATTTTACATTTACATTTTTAAATTTTTCTCACCCTCCTACACAGCTTGTCCTATAGAGATAACACCTGCCCACACATCTTAGCAATGGACTGAACTGCAGGAATCAGTGCATTTTGCTAGTTTGTTTTAGTGTGCCTTATTAATGCACAATACTAATGCTGTATTTGTTTTTATTTTGCAATGAACAGTGACATTTTTTGCATTTCTTTGCAAAAATATACATACTTTATACAGTACACTGTCCGCTGTACCACTGTAGTGGTTCATGCAATAGGAATACATGATTTAGTAGCCACTTTTTTCTCCAAAGTGAACACAAGCTTAAGATGCACCAACTTTTCTGATGGGAAGTACGCCACCTGGTTATCTCCATGGAAATATTATTGGTTTGCCTGTAATGTTCGACCGTATGGCATTAAACTTACCTACTGTACATTTATTCAGTTACTTGTGTTTGTTTATTGTTTAAAAAAAACACACAAAAAAAAACAAGCATAGTTCCTGTGAGCAGGCTTGCCTCTTCACAGATCTGACCCGTTACCTGCTTGTCTCCAGAGCTAACTTTAATCAAAATGTTAGACAACTAGAAACAACTAGGCAAGATTTTTAGTAAAATTTTGCATGATTCTGTGGACTATGTTTTATTGAAAGTTTAAAGCGTCATATGCACTTTAATAGTATTACATTATACCCACAATTTTACTTTTAAAATGACAGAAAAAGATTGAATTTAATGTTTTTTTGTTGTTTGTTTCTTGTCTAGGGCCGTTGCACAAGAGAAAACTGTAAGTACCTTCATCCTCCGGCTCACCTCAAAACCCAACTGGAGATAAACGGACGAAACAACCTGATCCAACAGAAGACCGCGGCGGCCATGTTAGCTCAACAGATGCAGTTCATGATCCCAGGAACCACCATGCAGCCCGTGGTGAGTAGCAAAGCACACATACTATTAGAATAGTATCACTCAATTTAGAGACCAACTTTTAGGGTTTTTTTCTACCCGATTCTGGTTTATATTTAATTACACTTCTGGGTCAATTCTGCTTATAATGTCTGTTATGACATTGCATTTAAAACATGTGACAGCATAAACAGCAGCACATTATTGATTCAGCAGTAAAACATGTTGTGGTTTGTTCTTGTTCAACTTTTTGAAGCCTGAGTGTTGAGATTGTGAAGGACACTTCAGTCTGAGCAGATTCCACTGTGTGTCAGAGAGATGGAGGCGCTTACAGGTGGAACAGTGTGACGGCCGAACTCGCCAAACACAAACTTTGTGCAGTTATCTTAGAAAACTTCAAATCCAAATGAAGCTGTTTTCCGGCACTGAGCTACAGTTACAGATGACAGTTCTGTTGAGGCTGAGCATCAGGAGTCAGAGGGTCAAATGCGTCTTTAGTAACATTAACTGGTACAAAATGATTCAGTTGTGTTTTAGATAAAAACATTTACTTGTGTTTTTATTGCATAAAACATGTATAAATACCTTTAACAGTCATTTCTCTAGAGCAGAAAATTAGATGGGTAACGGCTGCCGTGGGCGTTCGAAGAGTCTGTATTTGACCCATTTCACTGGGTTGTGAGGCAGGAAATTATTTTCTTTTATTATGTTACATTGGAAATGACCCAACTATGACCCAACCTGTTGATCCAGTGTTTAAGTTAAGCAAAACAAGCCAATTCTGTGAAAATAATTAAAAAAGGTTACCAGCCCTAACCCAGCAAATGGGTAGAAAACATAACCCTGCATTTGTTGGGGTATAGCAAAAAGGAATACCCCATAATAACTCTAATTCAATTTACGCAAGATAAATACATGTAATGCTGTACTGTAGAACATTCTAGGCACCTCAAAGAAGACGACAAGGTAGCGGACCCTTCGCTATACATAATGCACTTAATATGATAAATACTGATCTCTCTCTCTCTCTCCTCAGACGTTCCCGGTGGGGCAGACTCTTGGCTCAGGCGCTGGTCTCAGTTACTCCCCTTACATCACTCCCATGTCCCACAGTGTGAGCCTGGTGCCTTCAGACCTCCTCCCCTCCGCTCAAGTGATCGTACCAGGAAGTCCCTCTGTCTCTGTGGGAACTGGAAACTCAGCCGGACAGAAACTACTGCGCACCGATAAACTAGAGGTGATTTAGACCTGGTTTAGTACTGGTTTAGACAAGGTTTAGACTTGGTTTAGTTCTGGTTTAGTTGTTCTGGTTTAGTCCCTTTTCAGATCTGGTTAATCCTGGTTCAGACCTGGTCTAGTCCTAGTAGAGTTCTGCATTAGTCCTGATTTGATGTGGTTTACTCCTGGTTAGATTCTGGTTTAGTCCTGGTATAGACCTGGTTTCGACCTGGTTTAGTCCCCGTTTAGTCCTTCTCTTCTACTATAATCGTACCAGGAAGTCCTTCTGTCTGTGTGGCTACCAGGAACTCCTCCGGACAGAAGCTACTGCACACCACCAAGATAGAGGTGTTTTAGATCTGGTTTAGTGCTCGTTTACTTCTTGTTAGGTTCTTGTTTGGTCATGGTTTAGAACTGGTTTAGACCTGGTCTAGTCATGGTTTAGTTTTGGTTTAGCGTTGGTATAGTCCTGGATTTGTCCTGGTTTAGACTTGGTTCAGACCTGCTTTAATCCTGGTGTATTCCTGGTTTAATATGAGTTTCATCCTGATTTTAGTCCTTTGATTTAGTCTTGGTTTAGTTGAAGCTCATTCCTGGTTTAATCCTGGTTCAAACTTGGTAAAGACCTGATTTAGTTTTGATGTAGTCTTGGTTTACACCTGCTTCTTTCCTGGTTTAGCCCTGCTCTAGACCTGCTTTAGTCCTTGTTTAGTCCTGCTTTAGCCCTGCTCTAGGCCTGCTTTAGTCCTTGTTTAGTCCTGCTTTAGCCCTGCTCTAGACCTGCTTTAGTCCTTGTTTAGTCCTGCTTTAGCCCTGCTCTAGACCTGCTTTAGTCCTTGTTTAGTCCTGCTTTAGCCCTGCTCTAGACCTGCATTAGTCCTGGTTTAGTCTTGACATAGTCTATGAAATCCAGAGATCCAGAGAGTGTACAAATCACCAAATCTCATCCCCAAACCTCTCCTTAAGTCTTTCACACTCCTTATAATAAGGGCCACTCTTCACTGTAATTAAACCTGCATCACCACTGACATTTTAATTTATTTTATTTACAACACAAAAGCTTATCTCAAACGACCTTGAGGTAATAACGATTTTAATAAACGTTCTGCACTCTTAATTAAAGGTGGAAGGGCAATTTTAATAGTGACACATTGCTAATTTATTTATTTTAACTATCTGGACAGCTACGGTAGCCCTAAGGACATTCTGGGTACTGGATTCTACTGGAATAGCCTCAATACTCAATACCGATTCCGATACCACGATGATAATAAAAAACACTCTTTCTTTAGACAATAGAATGTAATTTTCAACATTAAACTGTTTCTACTGTTTCTTCTACTTCTACTGTTTCTAAGTATATAATGTTGGTACTAGTTTTAGAATCAATTAGTATCTGATTGACGATCGATACTTTTAGCAACCCTAATCTCCAAGAGAAGCAGGTGACAACACTAGACAAAGTTACAGGGCAGATCTGTGGACTGGCAACACATACTAGATATTTTTGAACAATATAAACACCTGCAGTTGAATTAATGCAAAAATAAACAATATTACTGATAAAGCAAAAAAGTGGGTAATCCCACACCAGAAAGGTTACATAGTGCACTTTTTTGGGGTGATTGGTCTATCCTTGCAATGAAATACTTATACAGTGGTCCCTCGTTTATCGTGGGGATCACGTTCTAAAACTAACCCACAATAGGCAAAATCCGAGAAGTAGTCAGCTTTATTTTTTACAATTATTATATATGTTTCAAGGCTGTAAAACCCCTCACCACAGACTTTATACACTTTTCTCAGACAGGCATTTATCTCTTGTTTAAACACTCTCAAAGTTCAAACCCTCGTATATTATATCCCCCTTCCTCGATGATCACTCTAAATGTATCCGGCCTCTAAGTGCACAGAAACACTGTGTCGGTGCAGAACATAGCATTCTTGTGAAGGCAAAAGTCCGCTCTGGTCAATGAAAATTATTAAAAGCGCTTATAAACCCATCGTGGTGAATCATTAGGATGCTCTGAATGCGTAGGATAAGTGAGGAATAACTCTGGACCACTGCAAACCGTTTAAAATGAACCAGTTCTGTTTTTACATTTGTAAGATAGTCAAAATCAGGTACAGCGCCTTTAAAGAGCCATTACATAATATACATCACCACGGCAGCAGAACTCTTTTGTTAACTCTCCAATGACTTTACGTGTCTTTGGGGAATTGGACAAAAACAAACGTGAGTGGATCAGAGTAGGCAGCTGGTCTGTCTCTGTGGACTCTGGCTTGGTTTGAGCAAGGTTGGATTTGTTGCTAGGTGACAAAAACACACCCACACACCACATCATTATTATTGTTTATCTGTTTAATGCACTGAAAACTCCTACTTATAGCAATGCAATGTTTCATAATTACAACCCTGTTTTTTTATTTAGCACACCAGGTTAGCCAGATGACAGCTTTTAAATCAACACAAAGTCAAAGAGGTTGATTCAAAAGATAGGCTAGATAATTTTAATAAATGTGATTCATTCATTTTGTAAAAGGACAACCTAAAAATCCAATCCATTTGACATGATTAGAACATGAAAATAATGACAATATACAGCTGAAACCAGAGGTGCACATATACTATATAAAAAGACACACTTTTTTTTCCACTGTCTGACATGAAATCAGACTAAACTTGCCCTGTTTTAGGCAGGTTTACCAAAACTATTTCTATTTGCTAAATGTCAGAATAATGAGACAAGAATTTTTTTAGACAATATTTCTTTACTTTTTTCAAAGTCAGAAGTTTGCATACAGTAATATTACTATACAGTCAAACAGTCTGTTAAAACCCAGATGATGATGTCATGTCTTTGGAAGCTTCTGAGGTTTACTGGGAATATTTTAGTTAATTAGAGACACACCCATGGATGTATTTGAAGCACACCTGAAACGCCCTGCTTCTTTGTGTAACATCATAGCAAAGGCAAAAGAAATCAGCCAAGATATCAGGAAGAGGATTGTGGACTTGCACGAGTCTGGTTCATCCTTGGTGCAGTTTCCAGATGCCTGAAGGTGCCACGTTCATCTGTTCAAACAATTATACACAAATATAAACACCATGAGAATGTCCAGCCATCATACTGCTCAGGAAGGAGACGGGTTCTGTGTCCCAGAGATGAAAGTGATTTGGTGTGAAATGTGCATATCACCCCAAGAACAAAAGCAAAAGACCTTGTGAAGATGCTGTTGAAGCTGGTAAGAGTGTGTCATTATCCACAGTGAAACGAGGACTGTACCGACATGGGCTGAAAGGTCACTCTGGCAGGAAGAAGTCATTACTCCAAAAGAAACATAAAAAAGACAGATTACGTAACATAAAAACAAAGACTACAATTTAGGAGACATGTCCTGTGATCTGACAAAACGAAAATTGAACTGTTACGTTCAGAGGAAAAAGGGGGATGCTTGCAAGCCTGAGAAGACCACCCCAACAGCATGGTTTTGTGGGGATATTTTGCTGCAGGAGGGACTGGTGCACTTCATAAAAAATATGGCATGATAAGGAAAGAACATTATGTGGAAATACTGAAGCAACATCTCAAGACATCAGCCAGGAAGTTAAAGCAGATTTGATGTCGAACAGTGAGGAAAAAAGCGTATCTGTGTTTTTATATAGTGTATGTAAATTTCTGTTTTCAGCTGTAGCACTTTTCTAACAAGATCATTGACATTGACAGACTCAAAATTTTCTGTCTCTGCCTGTTGCCACAGCACGGTCACTAAGTTGACTAGCCCATGCTAATGACGTGAAATCAAACACTCCTTCACATACAAATGGATGGTGAAGCCAGTCCCCTTATTAAAGTATATAAGAGATTTATTTCATGATGTTTAAGCCTGTTACGCTAACACATTTTGAAGTACGATAGGTGCCTGAAGTAAATATAGACGATAAAAAAGAAAAAGCACCTACGATAAATATTGACCCCAAAAAGTATTGTTCCATCTGTTAGTCATTATTACTAGTCATTAATTACTATTATAGTCATTATAAGGCCTAATGATTTTCATGTAATTTCTCTGGTCACCTCACAGTCACATGTAAAAGAGGAGGTTTAGTGTCACTAAATGTTCACCAGAACCACACAAGTTCAGAAATCTCAAGTGAAAGTTGGTGAGCTCAGATGAAAGTTTTACGTTAATTATTACACACTCAACACTTTTAAAGAGTCTCTGTTCACATGTAAATGTGGTGAGGGGTTAGTACCAGCTGACACCCTCTGGATTATTCCAAATTTATGATTTTTGTGGGCTAATGCTAATGGCTATAGGAAAAAATACAGGGACTGCCTCTGGTGTTCCAAAATCTTCCCGGACTAGTGGAGTTGCCAAGTGGACGATAGAATTAGCAACGCAGTGTTTACTAATTATGTCTATACTACAAAGTAAAAGTATTATTATTATTTTGTGAGACTTGCTGAAAAGGATTTTTTTTTTACATGTTTGTAGTTTGAGCAAGAAAAATATACAAAACAGGTAGAAAAAATATTAATTCAGCTCAAATCACTACATTTGAAGCCTTATAAGGCCTAAAAATCTCTGCAAAATACTTAAATTTTTTACTTTTTAAGTATATTTTTAAATGGGTACTTAAATACTTTTATTTAAGTAGATTTTTTCATGTGATACTTTACTTTTACTTGAGTATTTTTTTTTGCTCAATTTACTTTTACTAACAAAATGCAGTACTTCTTCCACCATTGAGCTTATATCTCTCTCTCGTCTCCTGGTCCTCAGGTGTGCCGTGAGTTCCAGCGTGGTAACTGTGCTCGGGGAGAGACTGACTGCAGGTTCGCTCACCCCTCCGACTCCCCGATGATTGACACCAGCGACAACACCGTCACTGTCTGCATGGATTTTATCAAGAGCCGCTGCGCCAGAGAAAAGTGCAAATACTTCCACCCTCCGGCTCACCTCCAGGCCAAGATCAAGGCCGCGCAGCACCAGGCTAACCAGAGCGCGGTGGCTGCACAGGCGGCTGCTATGGTGAGTTAACCATGTTTATTTACTCATGTACCAGTATTATACAGTGTCACTCAATAAGGGGCTGGTATTGCAAACAGAAGTATGTATTAGGGCTGCACTCAATTTTACACTATGACTCGAATAGCAATTTTAAGCAATTTAAGTATATATATGTAAGAAAAAAGATAAGTTTGCTGTTTACTAACCTGGCTAAACCCAGACTGTGTAGCATTCTCAAAGAATTGTACACATTTATCAGTCAGATGGATTCTTGAGAGTTCTTGAGAAAAAAAAAAAAAAAGATCTCAATTTGAGTAGTTTTGACAAGTAAACAAAATACAGGTTTATTGTTCCTTTATGTAGGTTAATATTAGATTGAAAAATATTACCTAATAAACCGGAATAAACTGAACACTTTAGTGTAGTTACATGAGATGCTGTACTTAAAATGGTATTTATTTTAATTTGAGTTGCAATGCCTTGATAATGTTATTACATATTTCTAAAGATGTTTTTCTTATTGGAACGGTTATTTTCTAATATTCCATTGCAGTCTATATAGTATTCATTTATTTATTATTTGTCCTGGTTTGATTTTAACCATGGAAAGTCCTTGTTCTGGCAGTGTCATTTATTTGTTTTTCAAAAACAACATAATTTTCTACATTTCATTTATGGTGCAGCCCTAATATGAATTTCAGTTCAGCGCTAAAATGTATGGAACAATATGACACAGTGACATGATCATGGACTAATACAGTGATTCTCCCTTGGTTTGATTTAGAGCTCATTATAGTCTCTAAAATGATAAGAAAATTCATAAATTACATAACAGATAATAGGCTCTGTGCACAGCAGCATGTAAGCTAGCTCTCTATGTCTCAAAGGTAATGCTAACTTTTATTAAAAGCATAACATAAAATAAACCTGCCACTAAAATGAAAATGGATTGTGTGGCTGTCAGCTGCTGTTGTTCACAGAGGCAATTGATTATTAGGGATTTGTACCTTTGTCTCACTCACTTAAGTAAGATTAATGTGGCTTTTTTTTTTTTTCATCTTAATTAAACAGTAAAATCTTGTACAATGTTTTAATGTTTCCATTGACTTCGACCTTATTTGGGTCATGAACCACCAGTTGGGAATCACTTAACTACTAATACACATGAAAAATAACAGCTACTTTGTTAATTTGCATATCAATATACAAGATACTAAGAAGATACAGGAACAATTAATTTAGGCTCATTTTACTCTTTGAATTGAAATGAATCATTATTGGTAGAATAAGAGAGCATAGTAAGGTATTTTTGAATGGGGTGTAGTAGTAGTAGTAGTAGTAGTAGTAGTTGTAGTAGTTGTAGTAGTAGTAGAGGTAGTAGTAGTAGTAGTAGTAGAGGTAGTAGTAGCAGTAGTAGAGGTAGTAGTAGAACATATCGAAAGCTACATTTTGTTATCATCTTTTTTGTATGTAGTCGTATTTGATTTTATTTTAACGTGCACTGTGTAACTTGTCTTGTGGTCCTGTTGGTTTCCATGGAGATGCTAATACATCACCTGGAATATTCCAAAGTGTGGCATTAAACACCTTCCTCCTGTGGAACATCCTAAGTTATATATAGCTTATTCTGATTGCTTATGTCTCTCTCTCTTAAAAGTCTTATATCACGTAAAATTGACTCTTGTGAGTTTAATGCCATGTTGTTAACTCAGAATCAGAAACAGACCTAGAGTTGTGTTTTGTTTCATTTGCACATGTATGAGTAACTCTTTATTATTAGTCGGTCTACATCTCCAAAGCTCAAAACACTCTGTTCCACCTTGTGATGTCATGTGTCATTGTGGTAGTTTCCAAGTTAACAGCTCTTTTTACCTTTAGTTCAGTAGAAATCGGCAATTCCAGGGCTTAAATCATCCAAGGTGCATGCAGTTTAAAAACACAGTGGAGCACTTCCTGTATTACCACATGACATCACAAGGTGGAACAGAGCATTTTCTGTCTGAGAAAAGAACTCAGCCTAAATGTGTAGGGTTTGCGAGTTAAACATGTGTGAATGAAGCACAACTCCAGGTCTGTTTGTGATGAGGAAACATTAGAAGAGAGATCAGAAAATAACATAATATGGGCCCTTTAAACTGGAAGACTATTAAACTAGAGCTTTTTCTATAAGAAACAAAAACGAAAAAATATTTGTAAAATACAGGAGACTACTAATCTTGGAGGCTTAAATGTAATAAAAATAATACATTGTATAACTATTAAAAGGCCTTTAGTGAAATTATAATTTTATAGAAAATGCCAAAAAAGCTGTTTGCTGTTTTTGGGCCATATTTTATTTACAAAAGTGCTTGGTTCTCTTCTGAGACCGAAGAGCTTTCAAATCACTGTAAATCCAATCAAGACGAGACACAATATCCAAGAGTGGGGGCTTAACCTCTCTCTGCTGTTAGCAGCAGATTTACCTCAACTCCCTACTCTTCTGAAACAAAAGTCAACTTTAATACTGTCATTTCAAAATTTGATAATTTTGAATTTTGTTGGATTATTTCTGTCTCTTTCTATTTGAATTTTAAGAAGAAACTATAGAGAGAAACTATAAGTGAGTAAGATCATTGAACTTAATATGTAAAATAAACAAAGTTTATAATTCAGTTTAAAGCTACAGGATGTAATATCACCTAGATTCCATGGCAATAGAAAGTCAAAACCATACTTCAGAATGTTCTCTTTGGAGATAGATGCATTTTATGCCATAGAAACAACATTTCCATGGAAACAAGCAGGAGGAGGCCCTGCTCCAAGAATCAGGTCTGTGGAGAGGCAATCCTGCTTAGCAAGTTATTCATTGTAATAAACACTAACAAATAGAAAAACAAAACAAAACAAAAAAAAAACAAAAAAACATGTTTTCTGTAGTCTATTTTTTTTTTTTTTTTTTTTTTTTTTTTACTAAAAAGTGACTTACTGTGGCTTTCAAAACATATTTATACATCAGTCAGCAGTATCTTTAAACAAGTCCAAAAGTCGATCTATACTAACTAAATGAATATAAACTTGTCAAAACTATTCAAATTAAAGGTGCACTATGTAGCATTATTGATGAGGTGCCACTTATTTGTCTCCATGGAGATGTTAGTGCTTTGTCTGGAATCTTCCACAGTATGGCATTAAACAACCGATAGAATTTTAAAATTTGTTTTTATTGCTCAAAAATCCCTTGAAAAACATGCATTTGTACAGCGTGTCTCCTCTCCACTAATTCGACCTGTAACTTGCTGTGGAGGTATTAACTCCTTGTCTCCATGGAGATAGATAGGTTAAATGCCATACTAATGGAAGGAAGGAGTTCAAATCTGTCAACTGGACAAATCGTTGTGGGAGTGAAGACGTTTCGCTGCTCATCCAAGCCGCTTCTTCAGTTCTGACCAAATTGCTGGTGATAGATATAAGGCAGTGGTCACCGGCAATTTTAACTTCTTCCTTTGCTCATACTACAGAACATTACATGCTAGACAATAACCAAAAAAAAAAAGCTACACAGTGAACTTTAAACTAATTGTAGCTATTTATTTTCTCAGTGCAAAATATTTGAGAGGGATGGAGGGAGATTATTCAGTTTTACTCGAGCTATTAAAACCTCGAAGACTCTTATTCTGAAAGGGCAGTAAAACATTTGCACTAGTAGCTTTTGCGCTAAATGCTAAGTGCTCCTCCATGGCATGCTTTACCCACAAACCATTTCACCGGTTCCCTTTTACATCACCAATGCTGATGTCAGTTGAATGAATAATACAGAATGCACGTTAGCTTTAGCTTAAACTTCATGGTTTCTATGCCTCCAGATTAGTGTTCTGTGTTAACTCATTTTGTTATTGGGAATTTAAAGGAGAACTAAGTAACTTTTCCTGCTTGTTTTGTGGACATGTTATTGCTTTAGAATGTTCCAAAGTATGGCATTAAATGTATCTATCTTCCATTTGTTCAATTATAGATGTATTTATTGCTACAAAATACATTTATTCTTACTATGCGTTGGGCCGCCTCTCCATAGATCTGACGAGTAACTTGTCCTAGTAGTTTGATCTAGTTGCATCCATGGAGTAGATGAGTTTTATGCCTTCTTGCGGACCATTCTAATCAAGGCAATTACATCTCCATGGAGACAAGCAGACGGCAGAACGTCTATCAGAAAAATTACACAGTGCTACTTTAAACAGGATAAAATACCTTATCGCTGTTATTTTATGTATTTGTTAAAAACTACTACCCAATTTCTCACTATCAATGTAGTTATAATCACATTTGTTTTACCCGAAACACATTTTAACCTCACGTAAATATCATTACCCATAATTCAACTGGTTTAGCTCCAACCAAGCAAGCTAAAGTGTGCTATCCACTCCATATGATCTCACAAGTTACCTATAGATTTACACTACAGCAGAAGTGCATTACCAAAATGACATTACGCCGTGGTACAGCAGTGCATTTTGCTTTGTCTTGGTCTCATGGTCCTCATTGCTTGTTCTATTTTTGTAAGATAAGAGTTCAAATTTGTATCAATTTGTAAACAGGAAATGCCATTAAGAAAGAAAAATGGACATAGACCAAATTAAAAATACTAGCTTGTGCATGGACGATATTGCTGCTGTCCCTTGCATGTTATATTTGATCATATTTGTGTGGGAATGATCGGGAAATTCATGGAAAAATGCATTCATTATTTCTGTATCTCAAAGGCATTTTGTTTTGTATTCTTAATAGATATACCAGTTAGACACTATGAAATATCAGATCTACTACTACTACTACTACTACTACTACTAATACTACTACTGCTACTACTATTACTCCATGCAATATACATTAACAGTATAGTTGTTTTTTATTGGCCTTATACTTATTATTAGTATAGAAACATTCACTGCAACATTTGATTCATAAACCTGCCATAAAATTATAAACATTCCCAGTCTGCAGTGTCTTATCTATCAGGAGTGCTTTAGTCCTGGTCTAGTCCTGGTCCTGGTTTAGTCCTGGTTTAGTCCTGGTTTAGTCCTGGTTCAGTCCTAGTTTAGTCCTGGTTCAGTCCTAGTTTAGTCCTGGTTCAGTCCTGGTTCAGCCCTGGTTTAGTCCTGGTTTAGTCCTGGTTTAGTCCTGGTTTAGTCCTGGTTTAGTCCTGGTTCAGTCCTAGTTTAGTCCTGGTTCAGTCCTGGTTCAGCCCTGGTTTAGTCCTGGTTTAGTCCTGGTTTAGTCCTGGTTTAGTCCTGGTTCAGTCCTGGTTCAGTCCTAGTTTAGTCCTGGTTCAGTCCTGGTTCAGCCCTGGTTTAGTCCTGGTTCAGTCCTGGTTTAGTCCTGGTTCAGCCCTGGTTTAGTCCTGGTTCAGTCCTGGTTTAGTCCTGGTTCAGCCCTGGTTTAGTCCTGGTTTAGTCCTGGTTTAGTCATGGTTTAGTCCTGGTTCAGTCCTGGTTTAGTCTTGGTTTAAAAAAGCTCTTGTGGCATTTTCCCAGGTTGGATTGGTCAGTATCTGTCAGAGGTACTTCCAGTTCTGGTTTAGTCCTGGTTTAGTGTTGGTTTAGTCTTTTATACGCCCTGGGTTAGACCAGTCCTGGTTTAGTCCCAGTTTAGTCCTGGTTATTCCTAGGTTAGTTCTGATTTATCCTGATTTAGTCCAATGTTACCGGTCCGCTTTGGTTAATATTTTTCAAATGCTCAAAGGAAAAAACTGTGTGGCCCATTTCATCAGAAATCATACATTTAATTTTATTTATTATTAAGAAAACATTACTTATTGGAAATTCAAATGAATATGTCAGCTTTTTTATTCTTTTGATTTTATTATTTATTTATTATTATTTATTATTATAATTTTAATCAAATATTTGGTCAGACTAACACACCTTTTTTATTATTATTTTGTGGCAAATCTTATTCAGTTTATTATTATTCAGTGTTTAATTGTTTTCATATTGACAGTAGATAGTGGTTCTATTTCTTCACATCGCTTCCAAATACATTAGCAGAGTATCTTCATAGTATCTTGCCTGTTTTAACCAAGTACTCAGATGTAGTTGCTTTACTGCTCATATACTAATTCAAAATAACTTAAAGGTGCACTGCATAACTTTTCTAGTGGGAAGGGTGATCCGTCACCTGCTTGTCTGTATGGAGATGTTATTGCTTTGCCAAGGAAGAGATGCAACTGGGCCAAGTTACAGGTCCAATCTGTGGAGAGGCAAGCCCTCACACATAATATGATTGGATGTTTTAAATCAGACCTATTGTGTAAAATGGACTTTTAACCAGGTTTTAACCAGTGTTCTAGTTGTTTCTTTTCGTTGAGCCTCTGAAGTTGTATTTGGAGTGATTCATGTTTGAGGAATCTTTAATCGTTTATTGTCAAGACGCCATATTGTTTTCCACTTTGTTCTCCTAATCAGTGACAGGATTCAGCAGCATTGTGTACTCATTTTAGTGCAAATGAAAAAAAAAAAATCTGTTCCGGAAAAGCAATAACATCACCATGGCGAGAAGCAGATGGCAGGCGCCCACCAGAAAAGTTACACAGCGCAGCTTTAACGTTTACAAAAAAAAAACACCAAAAAAAACAACAACTTAATATTTTTGTTTATGTGCATGCCTATTGTTTGTACGTGGTTTAATACTTGCATTCAGATTATTTTTTGTTTTGTTTTTTTGTTTCTCCCCTCCCTTTCTCACCTACCCACAATGCAATGCTGTGCCTCCATGGTCGCCCGCCCCGCCCTGCACCTCTCCTCCTCCTCCTCCTCCTCCTCTTCCTCCTCTGCTTGCTGTCTGTTAAACGCTTGAAAACCCCAAACAAAACCATCATACTCGCTGTGCCTGCTTAAAAGACACACTCCGCCGCCAAAGTACTGAAGCGTCCCCACGAGGCAACCGTAGACATGGTACTTTCACCTTTCACCTTTCACCTTTTGTTTGGCTTTGTGCACGTTAGCTTTCTGTAACGTAGCCGTACTAAGTGTGTGCTAATTGTGCTAGCCGCTCACTTGCAGCACTCAGTTTAAGTTGGCTAATTGCTAATGCTAATTTTTGAATGTAGTTTTTGTTCATTGTCTTGTGCTAGTTACAGCTATTTCCATTTGAATAAGGTGTGCTAATACAATATTTACAATTTAATACTGTATTTATTTATTTGATCAATTGTTAGCATTTCAGTTTTAATAAAAATATGCATTATTTATGATAATTGACTATATATTTCAGTGTATTTGTAGCAAATTAATTAGCCTAGCTACACTGTATTTTTCAGCTGTGTTTTACTAGCTTACACTGTCATCCTTTGTTTACTATTTTAATCATAGTTTATTTTCTTAAGTAGTTCAAAGAAACTATTTACTTTATATACTTAATATTATGATTAATAGTAATATTAGGATTACTAGTAGTAGTAGCAGTAGCAGTAGTAGCAGTAGTAGTAGTAGTGGTTGTTGTGATAGTAGTAGTGATAGTGGTGGTACTTTAACTCAATTATTTAGTTTTTATAATTATTTACATTCATAAAATACATTTTCAAGTTTTTTTTCCATAAGATAAAATTGTTAAAAATGATTATCAAAATATTAAACTTCTTAAAGAATAATCCTGTGAACTAGCTTTAGCCTCATGATTCATTCAGTATTGTTTTAATTAACCGTAAATATGTTAACACACCTTATTTGATCCTATCATGACGGTTCCATTTATATTGTGTTGTGCTCTTAACTGTTATTACACATTTATTACCTCTTATCTAACCTCACCTAACATGTTAACTGTTTATATTGTATTTTTTATATATATTTTAGGCCTTTCCACACGGAGTTTTGCAGCCGTTACCAAAGAGACCAGCGCTGGACAAAACCAATGGAGCGTCTTCTCTGTTCAACCCAAACGTTCTGCACTATCAGCAAGCTCTGGCCAATGCACAGTTACAGCAGCCCGCCTTCTTCCCCACAGGTAAAAAGAAAAAAGAAAATAAATATAAATATACATACACACACACGTTATATTTAGTTATTATTATACGATGCAATACAAACTATCACCACCAGGAGTGCTGCTTTACCCAACTACAACAGATATAATATTAAGATCAGGATTTCAGTGGTGAGTTTGATGAAATATGTTAAGGTTTAGATCTGGTTTAGTCCTAATTTAGTCCTGGTTTAGATCTACTTAAGTCCTGGGTCAGACCTAGTGTATTCCAGGTTTAAACTGGTTTAGAAGAGCTAGTTTAGTTTTTTGATTTAATCTAAAGTTAGACCTGGTTTTGTCCGAGTTCAGACCTGCTTTAGTTCTAGTTTAGACCCAGTTTAATCTTGGGTTAGACCTGGTTCAGTCCTACAGCTCCCTTTTTGAAGTAGTTAGTATCTATTAAATGTGCTTTAGACCTGGTTTAGATCTGGTTTAGTCTTGGTTTAATCCTGGTTTATAAGTAGTTTACTACTGGTTCAGACCTGTTGTAGTCCTAGTTTAGAATAGGTTTAGACCTGGTTACGAGCTAGTCCTGATTCAGTCCAAGGTTAGACTTGGTTTAGACGGGTTGGACCGGTTTACACCGGGTTTGGTTTAGACCTTGATAAATTCTGGTTTAGACCTGGGTTATTCTAGTTCTTTATCTTGGTTTAACCTGATTTATTACTGGGTCAGACCTGGTTCAGTCCTGCTTTGGGTCTACATGTGGTTTAGTCCTGTTTTTTCCCTTTTTCAGTCTTCATATTTTGCCTGATATATCCAAACTTCAATTTGACCTTTTAGGCAAATTATTCCAATCTGTTTTCACCAGCCTGTAGCATCGTCTCCCCAGAGAATAGCACTGTTTTAGCTTGCGTTAGCTTGTTAGCCTGTAGCTTATGTTCTATTGTCTATCCTTGTACTTCTTAAGCCTTTTTTTTTTTTATTTTGCTAAAGTTTAAATTGCCTGAAAACTCTCTCCTCCTCCTCCTCCATTTTTTACTCTGTGGATGTTTTAGCCTTGAGTCAAAATCTTGCTTGCAAATATTAATGTTTTACTAACCAATGTTGTGCATGAGAAGCTGTTATTGTCCATATATTATAACTTTATGGGCTCAAAATCATCTAATATGGAAAAAATACAATTACTTCTCACTACAGGAAAATACAGCTGCTATAAACTACACCTGTATTTATTTTGACTATTTATTTTCAATAAAATTTGTTTTTGTTCTTAGATTTATTTGTATTAGTTTCCCAAAATATCTGCTCACAATAGCGTTAGACTTCATTAAAGTTGCACTATGGAGTTGAATCAATGAAAACACCTGTAATTGAATAAATGCAAGATAGTTTGAAGATTTCAGGCAATGGAGACGAGCACAAAAGTCGCAGTGTTTTATATAATTGATTGCTTCGCTTTGATTATTAGTTTTCATGCACATTAAGTACACTGGTCGACAAGATGCACCAGATGTTTACAAATGAACAATGAAGCACACAGCACATATTCTTCATGTATTCCTCATTAGATTCTCAAAATATGCCATTGTAGACTGTAGATGTAGTAAAAAAGTGTAGACTGACATGTGGTGAAGGTGCTTGTTTTATTCACTTTAGTTGTGACATATTGTGAATGGACTGATGCCTGTTCCTGCCTCTGCACTGTTCAGCCTGATTGAATCTTGTGTCATGTATAACCTTTTACCCTCCACCTCTCCTTTATCTCTCCCTCTCCCGTCCCTCTCTCTCTTTCTGTCTCTCCACCCCCTCTCCCATTCTCTCCTCTTGCATGCTCTCCTTTCCACCCACTCTCTCTGCCTCTCTCCCTCCTTTTTCTCTTTGACCTTTCTTTTGCTCTCTCTCTCGTGCCTCTCCTCTTCCCTCCTCTGTCTCCCTCTCTTTCACCCCTGTTTCTCTGTATCTCCTCTTTCCTCTCTTTCTCCCTCTCTCTCCTTTCTTCTCTCTCTTCTCTTCTTCTCTGCCTCTCTCTCCACCCCCCTCCCTCCCTCTCTCCTTTTGCATGCTCTTGCAGGATCAGTGTTGTGCATGACGCCTGCTACCAGTCTGGGTAGGTCCACGCCTTCTCTCCTTTAACTGTAACACACTAACGCCACGGTTCCCATAGCAATACATGCTATACATGCAACAATTTAAAGACAGTTCTATTATAATGTATTATAATTCGTAGCTTTATTGAAGATCCCATGTTTATTAGTTAAGCAAAGTATAAAAAACATGTACATGTAATCCCAAAACATGAAGCAAAAAATTATAACGTTAGGGAAATTGTAGTTAAAATGCCTGCTTAGGTAAAGGTGCACTATGTAAGTTTTTTGGGACTGGTCTGTCACCTGCTTGGCTCCACTGAGATGACATTGCTTTACCTAAAATCTTCCACAGTATGGCACTAAACTGATCTATCCTGCTCATTGTAAGAAGATGTTTTAAGGTATTTTTGAGCAATAAAAACCACCTGCAAGTGAATAAATACAAGATAGATATGTTTAATGCTATGCTGTGGAATATTCCAAGCAAAAAAACATTTCCATGGAAACAATCAGATGACCGATACTCCATTTAAATTTAAATTTGATTTGAATGGCCTTGTGTCCTACGGGAGCCCTGACTGTTTAAGCTGTTGTTTAAACTCAGACTTTGTCCTCCATGTTGGCTCTTCCTTTATTCTCTCTATAACTCACTATGTCTGTCCATGATTCAAAATACAGATGTTCAAATCCAAAATGTGTTGTAGCTCATAGCATTAGTGTCGCATTAGCTACTGTCACTGTTGTGTTGTGCTGTTGTGACTGGGACAATTAAAATCACTTTCCCAGAGAAATTCTATTGAAGTTCTTGTTTAAAGAAATGAAAACTGTGAAATTAAAAATAAGGTCAGATATGGGAGAGAGTGGTTTACATGCACTCAATAGATTAGTTGTAGTTAGACAGCTTGAGTTTTTGCTCTCCCAGTCGTTTTAATAGCAGTACAATCCAATTTGCATTACTATGTTAGGACAGTCTAACTTATTTTTGATTCTATTCAGCTATAAATACAAAGTTGCAAATTAGTCTTTTTTTGTGTGTGTTTTTTGACGGCCACGTTTGTCTTGAAACTATACAGATCATACACTTGGTTAAGTGGTTGGTTAATCCACCTGTCAATCTCGCCAACTTGGATTTGGGGATTGGCACAAGATCTCAGTCTATAACTTGTATAGAAATTAGATTAGAGATTAGAAGTTTGGCTGACCAGGCTAGGGACATTGGGTAATTGTTGTGCATGTAAACCTACTAATTTGACAAATTATACAAATTTCTAAAGATGCCTTGTGCAACTTTTCTGGTAAATGGTCCACCAGCTGCTTGTTTCCATGGTGATGTTATTGCTTTGCCTGAAATGTTTCACAGTTTGGCTTTAAACTGAGCTACCTTATATTTATTAAATTACCAGCATATTTATTGCTGATAACAAAATTCATCATTCATGGAGATAGATACATTTAGTTACATACTGCGGAATATTCCTGGCAAAGCAACAACATGTCCATGGAGACACAAAGTTTATGGACTCTTCATCAGACAAGTTACATAGTGAACCTTTAATCTTTAACTATATTGCCTCATTTCTTCTAAACCCCATTTCTTTAAACCTGTGATTGTAACCTGCATTTTCCTTTTTGTTTTTATTACTCCTCCTTCTCCTCCCTCACTCCTCTCCTCTTTCTCAAAAACAATGATCTCTCTCCTCCCTTTTTGCATTGTGAATGGTTGCATGCCATTTCTCAACTCTTAAATAACCAACGGTGGCTTGCTGGCGTGTTTATTTTTAACCATTTTCAAATCCAAAAATCCCCCTGAATCTCGCCTCCATCGCTGTCACCTCCTCTGGCCCCTTTTTGGTTTATTTTTTATTCTTTTTTACTTTATTTTGACTTTTTTTTGGCCCATAAAACGTGAAAAGTGCCACTGATGTACAATGCTCCTCCGCCTGCTACTGTCTCGGCAGCATCAGCTCCTGCAGCCAGTGTCCCGTACGCAGCCTCCACCACAGCCAATCAGGTTTGCTCTTCTTCAGCTGTCTCTCATCGCACAAAGCTCTCAACAAGGACGTGGGATGGGGGGATATTTAATCAAAGAATAACTCTCCAAATAAAATGATTATTTTAAAGGCGCCGCACATGCTTTTTACATGATTATCTTAAAAACATGAAAAACAGAACTAGTTCCTTTTAAACAGTTTGCAGTGGTCCAAAGTTAGTCCTCAGCGTGACGGTAAAGCTAACAACAGCTAGTAAGCTAGCACACTCACCTATATCTGTCCTGGGGCAAACAGGTATAGGGCCTTTAAGCTCTGTCCATCTTGGTGGCCTCAGTTCTCAAATTAAAAGTACTTAAAAATCAAATGGAAGTCCGTGATGAGAATTTAAGTATAATAGTAAATCTTATGTATATTATTTTATTACAAAATCAATGTAAATGTAGAATTTAAAAACAAAAGAATGTCTCTGTAGATAAAGTGCTCATCCTCCAACGTAAAGCTCTGAATAACTCAGTCCATCAGTCGGGTGATGCAGACGGATGGAATGCTAAATATACCGGGGAGACAATAGCTCATTTGGGAGAACATTGGATTGTCCACTGATCTGAAGGTTCAAATCCTGCTCCTGACATGAACATCATTGGTAGAGAGGTCAGATCCACTGATCCACAGGCTGGAGGTGCAATTCCAGCCACCGCAGATGAGTGTTGTCATGTCCTTGGGCGAGACCCACCTCACCCCAGTGTCTGTGTACACTGGTGTGTGAATGTGTGTGACGTAAAGAGCTTTGAATGCCTTGAAGGTGTAAAAGTGCGATATAAAAATGTGACCATTTACCAAGATAAATAAAAAATGTATAAATATTATATTTTATTAACAGAAGTAGTCTTAGAGTCTATAAAGAATGAGTATTTGCTATGCTCTGCTAAGACTGAACCATAATACCGTATGTATAAATGGTAAATGGTAAATGGTCACATTTTTATAGCGCTTTTCTACCTTTCAAGGCACTCAAAGCGCTTTACAACAAGGAACCAGTCACCCATCCACACACACATTCATACACCAGTGTACGCAGACACTGGGGGCGAGGTGGGTTAGGTATAACATAATGACGTGTGTGGATTTCATGTATTTATTTTATAGTTATTTCAATTTACTAAAAAATAATAACGATTATTCAAAAGGTGTAGCAAAATCAATTTTCAAAATAAGATATAACCCTAGATAAAGCACTATCCCCCTGTATTCCTCCAGTCCTTATTGAGAGCTCCTCATTTGCAGTTGTACTAGTTTGTGTATGTGTTGCTTCACTTCCTGGTTTTGTTTTGCATGTTTTTTAATCTTTATTTGTATATTTTTTTTATTTCTCTCGTTGTTGACGTCTTAAGCCTCTCCATTCACAGCGAAGTTCCTCATGTGTTAGCGCTTGTGGCTACGCTAAAAACGACGCACAGCCGAGCACTCGCCGCAGCTTTAGCCATGTCGCTAATGCTAACGTCTCTTTTTTAGATGTGAAACAGGACAAGAAGATTCACAACATTTGAAATGTATTATTTATTTATTAATTAATGAATTTATTTATTTATTTAATAGCTTGCCCTTGACAGCAACAACAACTTGCATTTCAGAATATTTAGTAGTAGTAGTAGTAGTAGTAGTAATAGAATAATTTATTCTTATCTTATTTAAATTGCTCAGCTGATTTGGGATTTAGGAGGATGGGAGAAGATCTGATACACAGCAGGTCATCTGACACACAGGGATATAGGAGGATGGGAGGGCATCTGACACACAGGGATATAGGAGGATGGGAGGGCATCTGACATACAGGGATATAGGAGGATGGGAGGGCATCTGACACACAGGGATATAGGAGGATGGGAGGGCATCTGACACAGGGATATAGGAGGATGTGAGGGCATCTGACACACAGGGATATAGGAGGATGGGAGGGCATGTGACGTAAGTTTGTCCTGGTTTGAACTTTTGAAACAGGTCCACAGCTGATAATGATTTGCAGGTGTTTAGGACAATAAACAAAAGAGAAAGAGGGAGAGAGGAAGAGAGAGGAGAGAGAGAAGGAGGGAGAGAGCGGAAGGGAGAGGGAGAGGAGAGAGAGGAAGGTAGAGGGAGGGAGAGGAGAGCAAGAAGGAGAGAGAGAGGAAGAGACAGGAAGGGAGGGAGCGGAGAAGAGAGAGGGAGTTAGAGGAGATAGAGAAGGTGGTAGAGAGAGGAAGGGAGGGAGAGAGTAAGAGAGAGATAGGAGGAGAGCGAGAGAAGGGATGGAGAGTGAGAGAGAGATGGGGAGAGAGTGAAAGGAGGTGGGACTAGAAAGCAAGAGAGGCAAGGAGGGATGGAAAGGGAGAAATTGAGAGAGGGAGGAAGGAGAGAGAGAAAGTGAAAGAGAGGGAGTTAATGGTGCAATATGTACAATATACAGGCTCTTCCAGTGATGGCAACCAAGGCCTGTTTAAAGGTGCACTGTGTAACTTTTCTGGCAGGGAGTCTGCCATCTGCTTGTCTCCGTGACAGTGTTATTGTGTTGCCTGGATGTTCCACATTATGGCATTAAACTTCTATCTCCGTGGAGATGAGTATGTGACATCACCAGGCCAAGTTACAGGTCAGATCTGTGGAGAGGTGAGCACTCACAAGAATAATTTTTTCAAGGCATTTTTGAGCAATAAAACACATGTAATTTAATAAATGCAAGATAGATAAATAAGTTAAATGCCATACTGTGGAACATTCCAGTCAAAGGAATAACATCTCGATGGAGACAAACGCAAAGGGAACTAACTCAAGAACTACTGCTACATGAAGATACACTGTGTAACATCACAGTGTATCTTTAATGTAGCAGTAGTTTAGGATAGGCAAAACTTACATTTTGTAAAATTGTAGTAGTATTTATAGTTTTTTGGTCTTTTTTAGTGGTGAACCAAAGCAGCTATGAAACAGTAGTGCTCATTCTAAATCTAATATAATGAGTGTTTTGTTATAAAATATGATAATAATAATAATAATTGTTATTATTATTATTTTTATTATTATTATTAATAATAATAATTTATTTTCTTTTTTATTAGTTAGTTAATCAGTTAACCACAGCATGTAAGTCTTTTTTTCTTTCTTTTTTTTTTTTTTTGGTGGCCTGCTTTTCTAATAACGTCACTTGATAATGTAACATAAATCAATAGTGCCCTCTGCTGTCAGTGGAGTGTATTACCCGTTATGTATCTCATCCTGTTCAGGATAGGCTTTTCTCTCTATAAGGTTAATTAGTAAATAACCCCATTCATCTTAGCTTATAATTAAATCAGAATCACTGCTTCCTTTTAATTGAATCATGACCGCTAATTAACAAATACGGACAGCATTGATTCATCATTATGACTTTATTATAAGTTTTAGTAGTTTTTGTAGTGTTAGTAGCAGAAGTAGTAGTTGTTGTTGTAGTAGTTCTAGTATTAATAGTAGTAGTATTACCCATATAGACTGTATATATAAATAGACATAGCTAACCTGCTAACCACCACATTCCAAATAGGAAGTGATCATTTCATTTTGTTTCCAGCTCCATCAACTCAAATTCACTTAACACTGAAAAAATGTCACCCCTCTCTCTGGCACTGCTGCTGTCAGGCTCATCATTTTGGTCTTAAAATGTTCATATTAACCCTCTACATGATCCTGGTATTTTTATTTCGCTATTGTGTCTATAAATCTAAATATGAACATTAATAACAGACAAATCAGGCGCCTTATTTCTCCGAGGTCGCTCCAGGTAGCATTAGCAACAGGTTTGATTGACAGTGTTGCTAAGTGACCACTCCATGCTAATGCTGTGGCGTTGGCGAGAAGAGGCGTTACCTTCACCAGCCTGGCTCCGGATTGGCTCTTTCATTGCTATGATACTCAAGGCCCATATTGGCCGCTATAATTGCTAGCCTCAATGAACTTCATTTGACTGGAGCCAAACGCTATGGGTGATGTCACACTCATGTAGTCCTTTTCTTTATACAGTCTATGAGTAGTAGTAGTAGTAGTAGTGATAATAGTTGTTTTGGTTGTAATAGTTGTAATAGTAATAATATTTGTGGACTGGTCTTGATCTACCTCAGGGTAATATTTAAGGAACCACTGCTACTGTACCTTGTCCTGAAAATTACATTATAACTAAGAAAAAAAAAAATCACTGGAATTGAACCGTCAACCTTTGGCTCTGGTCCCGTCCTCTTCTTGTCCTGGTTCCAATCTGCAGTGCGGCTGTTAATGTTATTGGCTCATTGACCAAACATCTCTCCCTCCTCTCCCTCTGTCTGTCTTTCTCTCCCTCCTTCTCTCTATAACTTCTTTAAACTCTCTTTTTGTGTACATTTTTAACATGTTTTCAAGACCTGGGTCAAAAATTATAAATTAATTGATTATAGTAGATAGGACTCATTTTGGCTATTAAAGCTCTTATATTACCCTGACTCTTGTAGCTTTAAGCCATGTTCGAATGTTCCCTCCTCAAAAACAGACCCGGAGTTGTGTTTTGTTTCATTCACACATGTTTGAGTAACACTTTATTATTAGTCTGTAACATCTCAAAGCTCAAAATGCTCTGTTCAACTATATGATGTCATGAAGCAGCAGTTTACAAGTGCTACCTTTAGCTCTGTAGAGATTGACAATTCCACTACTAAAATCATCCAAATGATTCTAATGAAGGTGTAATGAGTTTTAAAACACAGTGGAGCACTTCTGTATTACCAGTGACATCACAAGGTGGTTATCTGTTTGAGAGAACTAAATATGCAGAGTTTGTGTGTTAAGCATGTGTGAATGGAACAAAACACAACTCCAGGTCTGTTTGTGATGAGGAAACATTATAACAAAGATCAGAAAACAGTATGGGCCCTTTAACAAACTGTCTTTCAAACTGAACTTGAATAGCATTTTTAATTTGCTGGCCAAAGGGGACTTGCCTCTCCACAGATGTGACCTGTAACTTGGCCTGATTATATCACCTGCTTGTATCCATTAATCCCATACTGTGAAGCAATCGACGGCAACAAGCAGAAAAGTTACATAGTAAAACAAAAAAATGTGTCAACTTACTTTATGGCTTATAAAAATTGTTTTTGTTCGAATTTGCATGTGTGCACGTTTTGATCCAGGTCTAATATAAGAAATCGCAACTTATCAAATAGATTTGAATGATTTCTTGAAAATGTACAAATTCTCTTTTAAAATAATGAATATTTTTGAATGTCTCTTTTAGATCATCCTGAAGTGAGCATGGACACCAAGGACGGAGAAGACGTACTCGCGAGCTCCAAACCTCCGCTTTGTAAATACTATATCTCCAATGCCATAGAACTACAGCAACCTGCATGTTAAAAACTCAAGTATCCACTCAAAAAATACAAAAAAGTACCTGTAACTCTCAAAATCTCAAAAATATTCTTATGTACAGTAGATAATATAGAAGAAAGGCCATGTTAACCAACCAAAACAGTGATAGTGCTACTTAACTTTGAATGGAACTTGAAACTTTTTGATTTTACAATATTGAATGTCCAGCTGGAGAAGACAGCAACTCCAGATGCCATTTTGTTTTTTCTTCATTATAATTTCAAAAACTTTTCAACATCGCCATGACAATAAAAAGAAATTCACCATGGAAACGTCAAATCACCAAAATTGGAGAAAGCCAGAGTTTGCGCTACCGTCAACTTCACCAAATATGTACTGTTAAGAGTTGTTTCACGCCATTAAAATTTCAAAATTCAAAAAACTTTTTTTTCATTGCCATGACAACAAGAAGAAATTCACCATGGAATCGTCAAATAGCCAAAATTGGGAAAAGCCAGAGTTCACTATACCATCAAATTCAGCAAATATTTAGTGTTAAAAACTATTTGAAAGTTCAAAAAACTTTCCTTATCACCATGACAACAAGCAGATATTCAGCATGGAAACGTCAAATTACCAAAACTGAGGGAAAAAAAGTTTGCTACACCATCAATTTCAACAACTTTTGTTTGTTCAGTATGGAAACACCGAATGGACAAAGTAAAAAGAAATTATTATTTTTGTTTTTTTTTCCATTAAAATTTCAAAATTTAAAAAAAACTTTTCCTTATTGCCAATGACAAGAAGAAGAAATACAGCATGGAAATATTAAATCGCCAAAATCAGAAAAAGACAGTTTTCAAAGTCACCTATTTATTGTTAAGAATTATTTCCATAAAAATTTCAAAATTCATAAAACTTTTCTTCATCGTCATGACGTCAAGAAATTCAGCATTGAAACCATCAAATCATCAAAATTGGAAAGAAGCCAGTTTTTGCATCAAATCCAACTGCTATTTATTGTTAAAAAGAAGAAGATTGTGCACATTTTTGCATGCAATGAATGAAAGAAGTTTAATGATAGATTTTGAAGAGTCTGCCGGCAGACTTGGAGTTTGGGATCCCAAGCTTGAACATGGGTTTTAAAGTGCTAAAATATGTAAAAATAGAGGTGCGTTTGACAAATAAAAAGATATGACTTGAACTTAGGAGCAGAGGGCTAGCTTTTGTCGTTCGAACTTTAACCCTTCTGTCACCGAAATCCTTCATGTTAGGAAAAGAAAAACATTTGTAGAAGAAGTGCCTAAAATCGCTCATCGAAAACATAAAAAAATTCACATTTATAGAAAAACTTGCTGAAATTTTGGCAATTTTTTTCATTTTCATGGACCTTGTTTGAGAAACGTTGTTTCGACTTCAAAGAAGAAGAAATAGACAAATCAGATTAGCTGTTTGGTGATGTTAAGAGTGAAATTTGTTGATGGGGGTGTCACGATTCACCAAAATGAAATTCAACTAATAATAGCTGTACAGAATGTTTTCATCATTTTCAGTTTAATGCAGAGCTTTTTAGACTCTGAGACTTGCTCTACATTGCATTATCTTTAGCCACAACTGTCCTGGGGCGGATTGACACAAGTGTGGTTGCCAGTCTACGCCAATGGCATCCCCAACCAGTCACACATCACATTCAAACATAGATCAAGTGGGAGAAGTGTCTTGGCCAATAATACACAGTACACACTATTTGGCACTGCAATTTGAACCTTTATATTCCTATTTTGCGCAGCATATAAGTCAATACATAACTTCACTAATATGTTTACAAATTTTACATTTTGACTTCATATTCCAAATTCCTACTAATTAAAGTTGATGTACCTGATTTCTACTGTCTTAGACCCTGAAAAATGGAGCTAGTTTAAACGTTTTGCAGTGGACCAAAGTTATTCCTCACTTAGATTATGCGTTCTGAACATCATAATTATTCTCCATGATGAGTTTATAAGCATTTTTCACAACTTTCAGAGACCAGAGTGGAGTTTTACTGTCACACTAACGCTAACAACAACTAGCACACTAATGTGCACTCCCTGATTCTGGGACAATAAAGCACTTTATAATTTGCTGCAGACACAGAGCGGACATCTGGTACAGGAACGGCCTTCTTATTTCATTTGTAACATAAATTCATCAGGTTCAGTGTCATTCAAAGCTTTCTCGAACTCCTCCCAGGCAACAGTAATACGCTGGTTCACAGATAAGTTTAAGTGTCTTGCTCGAGGATACAATAGCAAACTGTATATTGACTATGGGAATCTAACCACCAACCTTTGTCTTAATAAGCAAACTTCTCTATCAACTGAGCCACTGCTCCACCAAATTCTTTATCACCATTTAGTAAATCTAATCAATAGATTAGATTTAGATTTCAGTTTTACAATTTTACATTTTAGATCAAGTTTTGCATCAAATTTTGGTTTAAAATCGTGACACCCCTGATTCATTTTGACCATGTTTTTGAGTAGTTTACACAAAGAATGTGAGTGAGAAAAAAAAATGTATTGTGAAATTGTACTGTTTGTTCAAGTATCTTTTATTTTGAAAAGTTTTTAGAAATGTTATTTAAAAAGATAAAATGTATTGTCTGGTATCTAGGTATGTTTGGACTGATTCATCTTTAAAGAGGGGGTATTATCAAAAATCCACTTTCTGGAGCTTTCTCCGATGTTACAATGTTGTTCCCTCATCAAAAACATGCCTGAAGAGTTTTTACATGTCATCCATGAGTAATCTTGTGAGCTCTCCTGTTCCCTGTTCAAACCCTCTTTGCGGTTAGCATTACAACGCTGTACAAGGCTCCGCCCACAATCACCCATGCTCCACACAACAATTCTCCATAAATGTGCAAAAACAAGATACAAAACAATACACTACAGCTTCACAAACCAGATGTGATGTGCAGTAGTTTCATTAGTGGGATGCAGCGGATTGTGTTGTGATGGCGCTCTGAAGGGGAGTACCTTAGCGTGGGGAACAAAACGAGGAGAGACTCAGAGCGTCAAAAATGAAAGTGAAACTTATAAAACTTATAACATTATAAAATGTTAATACATTGTTAAGGGCGAATATGGCATTTTCCAAAAAATAAAAAGGAACATGGTGATGATATATCTGTGATAGCAGTTAGAAGTGTAATACCCCTTCTTTAAAAAAAACATTTTATTTTACAACATTTTTGGATGTAATTTCATGGTGCTTGAAATACATTGACAATCCACACTCACTTTAACGCAGGATATTATGATTTTCTTATTGTCCAACATACATTACAATACTTCTGTAAAGTTTTGGCAGATGGTTTGAAAAAAATTCGATTTTGTTGTTACTATTGGTCAAATTTTAGTCACGACATTGTTGTATTTTCAGATGAATGTAATTTATTAACCTGTGCTGCGTTCTGTGCACTTGGTCATTTTGAAGGTTTAATCTGTCGCCGAATCAGAAGCGAGGATTTAGAGAGAGAGGCGAGACTTATGCAGCGTTCATGTGGTCATTGGACGGTCTGTTTTCAAAGGAAGATTTTGGTTGAATGAGTTGTGTTTTTGAAAATTCATTTATTCATACCAGGTCCATAGCTTTTAATTTTAAGTATTTGATGTATGAAACTATTGTTAATTTTAAAAAAAAGTATTTAAAATTGGAAGAAATTCTATTAAGAGTTTAAGCAGACATATAGTAATGTCTATGATGTGATCATTTTCAGTCTGAAGAGCGTTGCATTTTGGATCTTTCCTGGTGAAGGTCTGTCACATTCTTGTCTCCATGGAGATGTTATTGATTTCCCTGAAATGTTCCACAGTATGTCCTCAAGCTGTACTTTCTTGCATTTATTCACTTAAGGTGTTTTATTACCTTAAAACATGCATTCTTACAGTGACTGGGCTCGCCTGTCCACAGATCTGACGTGTAACTTCGCATAGAGGCATCACCTGCTTTTCTCCATAGAAGCAGATTCATGCCAGTAGTTTAATAGCCAGTTGTCTGTTTAAGCCATAGTGTGGAACATTCTTGGCAGAACAGTAGCATTTACATGGAGAAAAGCAATGGCACGCCTTCTACCAGAAAAATTACATAGTGCTGCTTTAAACTTCACATTCATGTGATAATTTTGTGTTTTTTTAAGATTTAACATTTTGATCACAATTTCCTTCATAATCGGACCATCTAAACCACATGAATGCCACATATAACCAACCCATTAAATGTATAGCCTTTTTCCTGTCCTCTGATTGGCCCAAAAAGATCACATGTCACAGTAATGTTGCCACAGTTATAGCATTGTGTTGTTGGAAAAAAAATGTTTATTGTATAGAAAACATTTTACCAAAAAAATCTCTATAAAATAAAAAAAAAAGTGTAATTTTGACTCTAGTGTGACGATAATATTTGTTGCAATGACTAAAAGTGGGGTATTTTTGTAAATGATAAAAGGTTTTGTTCAAATGTAACCAGGTAGACTGTAAAAAAAGCTATTTCACTTACAAATATTTTCTTTATAGCGAAAAACATCTGTACTTGTAACACTACTAGATTTCAAATGTTGATGTTACATAGTTTATATATATGGCTATTACAGATATATATTAAAACAAAATCATTTATGAACTATATGGCCTTTTGGTTCCACTGCTTCAGTCACTGTATCACTAAAAAGACTTGCACTTTTTCTATTGTAATGGGAAATATTAAAGGAACTGTATGTAACATTTTGATTTTCCATAAACATGACGTCTCTGTGTCTCTAGATACGAGGTAAACATGTTCAAATCAAATATAACTAAACTGATAACAACTGTAACGCTGATTTATTCTTAATGAAAAAAACACTGGACATGATGGACAAGTCGTTTATGTTTTTATTTGGTCTTTTGGTTCAAGACGATTATCCAATCAGAAAGCAGAATGAGCGTCACATGATTCTCGATTGTGTTGCCAGGTTTACTGCTGAAATCCAGTTGGTTTAAACCTAAAATGCCTCTGTCTGATTTGAACGGTCTGCACCTGCAGCCTCAGGACTCAGTGAGTGAACTGTGGAGCTTCTTTCACATGAGGCTTGTCCATAAACAGAGTGAGACACACGTGAGTCTCTGCAGGTCACGACTCTGGACACACAGGCTCAGATGGGACTGTAGTTACTTTTCAAAACAGTAAGAGGCAGGATACATACAGTTCCTTTAAGTTTCCAATGGTCTACTTTTATGCTTCTTCAGTTTAAATTCATGCCAAGTTTGGAAAAATGGATTTACAAGTCTCTAAATTACAACATGACATTTGAAAATGAGATCAAATTGGGGGAAAAATGCAGTATATTTTTATTTGAAAGTGAATCAGTCAGATTCTTGGTTTGATGTCACTGGAAAACTTGAAAGAATAATAATAGGATTTAAAATTAAAATCCACAGTCAAATTTCTCCATCTGTGATCCAAACTGAATAATCTAACAGCCTACACATACAGTTTCTATTTCCAAATATTGAAATTTTGAAAAGCATGTGAATTGCTCCTTTTTCATGTTTTGCTTGTGCACAAATGATCATTTCTCCACCTGATGCCCAAAGTAGCAATTACAAAGCCATAATGAGAGTATAATTATGAAAAGAATCATAACAGTAGACCTAGAAACATCACTACACCTGGGATCTCATTCATAAATATTACCTACAACTCGCTGCATGGACAGTTACTTTCTACTTTTAAAAAAATCTCGAATGTTTCTTGAAAAAAATGTACTCCTCGAGCCTCTTTTTGACCCATGTTAATTTATCAAATGACTTTTAATGTTTGGATATCGTTTGACTGATGGTATAGTTCAAATATATAGCACTTTTGGAACAACTTTGCCTTATCTGAGTGCTTCAAATGGTTTTAAAAGCTCTGAAGACAAGACTTGAATGAATGGTTTTAACTTCAAATCTAATTTTAAGTTCATTTCAATGAATTTTAAAGAGGGAGTATTAACAACTTTTGGAGCTTTCTACCATGTTATTGTTGTTAACGTTGTTCCCTCATCAAAAAACATACCTGAAGGTTTTAGATGTCATCCATGCATGTTTGAGTAATCTAGTGATCTCTCCTGGCCCTGTGGGCATATTGTGATAGCGCTGTGAGAGGATCAAAAACATAACTGAAACGAATTATATTAATATGTTGTTTTGGGCGACTATAGAATTTTCAAAACAATAAACCGTAACATGGTGATCTAAATATGTTAATGCCCCACAGAAGTGTAAAACTCCCTCTTTAAAGTCAGTTTTAACAGCAGGCACTGGTTTCTGGTTCTATATGATATTGTCTCATTGCCTTATGTACAATGGACCTGTAGTTGCAGCTTTAGACACCAGGGGGCACCACAAAATCGTGACTGCTAGTGCCATTTATGTTTTGGTTTATTCCCCCCAAAATGTTGCGAAAAATCACTGTATTGGATGTAATCATTTAATGTGTTTTTGCATATATTTTGTGCTACTTTACGTTCTATAGTCGAATGTTTTTGGTTAAAGCAGGATAGTGTAAGATTTATTGAAAGAGAAAAATAAAGAAAATTAAATATGGATTTTTTCTTGTCTCTTGTCTTTTACTAATCAATACTAAAACTAATATTGAAACTAGATACTCACTGTTCACAGGTATCAATACTAAAAAAAGTCACATTCACAGGACAGAAATGAACCTTTTGTGAATATCTGCAGAATGATGTGTCTATTTCACAGGTGTAAAACACAGACGAGTATAAACACCATGGACACTGAGGGATCACACACAGATAACACACAAAGTACAACATTTAATGTTGAAAATCACTTCCTATTGTCTAAAGAAAGAGTGTTTGTCATTCGTTGTGGTGGTCTCGGAATCAGCATCGAGTCTATTCCTTAGTATCAAAATAGAGTTTGAAATTTGAATATTGTGACAACACTACTGCCTGTAACTTAAAGCTGCACTATGTGACATTTCTCCTAGAAGGGTGTGTCTTGCCTTTTGCCTGGAATGTTCCACAGTATGGCATTAAACGTTTCTATCTTGCATTTATTCCAGGGGTTTTGTTTGTGATAAGGACACAGCAGGTTAAAGGCTCCATGAAGCATGGCCTATTATGGTATTTTTATAATGGAGTTTGTTTTCCATGAAGTCAAAAGGGAAAAATGCCTCTTGTACAAAGCTAAACAGGAAATGGTGACGTAAACAAACTATTACCATGTTAGCAGTGCTGTTAGCCAGATGTTAGCGTCACTGAAGACATTGCAGATGCTAACATAAGCGTATGTTTCTCGTTTGTACAATGTGTTTGACAGTAATAGGCCCATAGATTAAAAAGAGCATTAAAATAGTATCGAAATGTTTTTTAAATGGCTGACAGGTTTAATCCAGAAATACATTTACCTATGGGGACAAGTCGGTGTAAAAGTACTCACCCATTGCACTAGCATTAAAGGTGCACTATGTCACATTTACTCTACCACTTGCTTATCTCCATGGAGATGTTAGTGCTTTAAATGTATGGCTGGAAGTGTGTGACCTCTGACTTGGCCTGGTGGAGTTATCTGCTTGTCTCCATGGAGATGGATAACTTCATACTATGGACTATTCCAGGCAAAGCAATAACAACTCCATAGACACAAGCAGGTGGCGTATAACCTCCACCAGAAAGTTACACAGTGCACCTTAAATAAAAAACATCAAAAGACACAAAAACATATTCAGTTGTGGATGGCAGATGTACATTGAGGTCTGAACACTGAAGACACACAAACGCAGCAGGTGGTAGATGAAATATGTAGGTCTATATAAACACACGAGGCTCCTGTAAACATCATGACATTAACTGAGCTCTTCTCTGAGACTGAACATGCAAACGACATCAGGGCAATAATGAAGAGTTCTGACTGAACTGGGAAATGTTTCAGCTCAGAAAAGGATTTGTCTCTAGACTCTATCTCGTCCACATGCACTCAAATCTATGACAGACCTGGTTTAGTCCTGATTTAGTCCTGGTTTAGCCCCTGGTTTAGTCCAGGTTTAGTCCAGGTTTAGTCCCTGGTTTAGTCCCTGGTTTAGTCCAGGTTTAGTCCCTGGTTTAGTCCAGGTTTAGTCCCTGGTTTAGTCCAGGTTTAGTCCTTGGTTTAGTCCAGGTTTAGTCCTTGGTTTAGTCCAGGTTTAGTCCCTGGTTTAGTCCCTGGTTTAGTCCAGGTTTAGTCCTTGGTTTAGTCCAGGTTTAGTCCCGGGTTTAGTTCTGGTTTGGTCCCGTGTTTAGACCTGGTTTAGTCCATGTGCTACACAAATTAGTTGGAGTTAGAATGTCTCCAAAACTACACACATCCAATAGCCACTGTATTCTATAGCCTGTCATGCGAGGCAGGGTCAGCGCCTTGTCAGAGGTCCACGCTCCTCAGGCCTTTCTGTTTAGAATAGACCTTTATGATCTATTACATGAATTGTTTCTGTGTGCCATTTCTTTGGTTTACTTGTTCATTAAGACTTTTGCACAGAACTTTATATATGCAACTATTAATATCAATACAGTTATAGCACAGCTTTAAATGTGAAGCACTTTAAATCAGACTAAAAACAACAACAACTAGTTTTAATGTTGGTTATAATTCACACAGGCAGACCTATGTCCAGAAATATTTTTAATAAAGCATTAGCTGTGAGATGGTTAGGCTGAATAATATAAATGTAGCATTATATATTTTGTTTTCCATAAAATCCACTAAAAAGGGAATAATACCACGTTGGAATAGCTAATCCATGTGACTAATAATAATAATAAGACCAATCCAAATGAGTTCAATAAAGCTTCTACCAATTCGCGTCACCAAAACATCCCAGTTTTCACGCTGCGCTGACGTGATCCACGCGCCCAATCAGACGCACTAATCACTCCTCATTTTACTCTTCATTTTCCGCTGGTTTCCCCTTTTTTGCTCCAGGAAATACCTCGTAGCATCCACAGACTCCGAGGAGGAGGCGAGAAGAGGAGGCGACCTAAGCTCCAGCTGGAGCCGAGACGCGAGAGGAGGAGGCAACCTGAGCTCCCGCTGGAGGAGGAGAGGAAGAGGAGGAGAGGAGGAGGAGAGGAGGAGGAGGAGGAGAGGCGTGGAGTCCCGTAGCTAGCCCATCGCGTCTTTGAAGCACATTTAAAGCCTCGGATCATCTTCTCTCTTTCCTCTTTCGCGTTTAAACTTGTGTGTTTCACATAAATGGCTGATACTTGGATGAGGAGACAATGCGTCGCCGCGTGTTTGGCGCATCTCACGGTGCTTAGCGTGTGCGTAATGCGATGTGCGGCACCGCTGTGTCTATGAATAGCCCGTTTTTGTGCATTATGGATGGTCTGCCTCCCAGATAGCGTGGGAATAGTGTCGTGAACATGTTTTGTGAGCGGGTTCCTCACGCTAAAGTCATGCGTAAACACTGATTTGGAGCTGGACATGCGGGAATACAAAGTGGTGGTGTTGGGAAGCGGTGGAGTCGGGAAGTCGGCGCTCACGGTTCAATTCGTGACCGGGACTTTTATTGAGAAGTACGACCCGACCATAGAGGATTTTTACCGTAAGGAGATCGAGGTGGACTCGTCGCCCTCGGTCCTGGAGATCCTGGACACGGCGGGCACGGAGCAGTTCGCGTCCATGCGGGATCTGTACATCCGAAACGGGCAGGGCTTCATCCTGGTCTACAGCCTCGTGAACCAGCAAAGTTTCCAAGACATCAAACCAATGCGAGACCAGATCATACGAGTCAAAAGGTAAAATGTCATAGTCACGCTCTTCTGGGGGCTCCACTGCTCCATGGAGACGGGAATGTTTCGCAGTATGGCATTCATGGTCAACATTTGTATCACGTAATAGTTTTAAATGTAGAGGCTGGCTTCTCGTTTGGCTCCATGGAGATATTACTGCTTTGCCTATAATGTTCCGCAATAGGAAATTAAACTTGTCTGTTGTTTTAACAGATGTTTTAAAGATCTATTGTGTAACTTTTCTTGACTTGCTTATCTCATTCAATGTGAGAATGCTTTGCCTGGAATGTTCCAATAGTATTGCATTAAACTAGAGACAATAACCCAGTGACACAACCAGGACAAGTTACAGGTCAGATCTGTGGAGAGGGGGACCAGCTCACAGTAAGAATACAATAAAAACATGCAACATGGCACAAGGCAAAATGGCCCAAGACTCCAGGCAAAGTAATAACGTCTCCATGGATACAAGCAGGTCCTGTACCCAAAAAGTTACACAGTGGATCGTGTCCGGTGATTTAAAGATAATTTTCAAATGTGCCTTTTCTTGGAACATATAGGACAGGCCTTGCCACTTATAATGAAATATTAATGAGACAAAACCGAGGCTAAACCAGGACAAAATGAAACTAAACCAGGACTAAACCAGGACTAAACCAGGACTAAACCAGGACTGAAGCAGGACTAAACCAGGTCTAACAAGGACTATAACTTTGAGACTCTGGATAATCAAATGAGCTTTGAACTATAGACTGTCTTGTATGAAGTTTGACAGCGCTGTGTCATCAGTAGAATGGTAAAAGCTTTCCCTTTTACAAAGAGGTTGTGGGTTAGACTCCTGAGCTCTCAGTGGAGTATGTGTGTTCTCCCTGTGCCTGTGAGTGGGGAGGTTGTGGGTTAGACTCCTGAGCTCTCAGTGGAGTTTGTGTGTTCTCCCTGTGCCTGTGAGTGGGGAGGTTGTGGGTTAGACTCCTGAGCTCTCAGTGGAGTTTGTGTGTTCTCCCTGTGCCTGTGAGTTTGGAGGCCTGTGGGGTTGGGTTAGACTCCTGAGCTCTCAGTGGAGTTTGTGTGTT
The DNA here is from genome assembly GCA_019594935.1 of Periophthalmus modestus. Lineage (NCBI taxonomy): Eukaryota > Metazoa > Chordata > Actinopteri > Gobiiformes > Gobiidae > Periophthalmus > Periophthalmus modestus. The sequence goes on along the minus strand of JAIEZT010000198.1, from coordinate 1,144,403 downwards.
CTCCCTGTGCCTGTGAGTGGGGAGGTTGTGGGTTAGACTCCTGAGCTCTCAGTGGAGTTTGTGTGTTCTCCCTGTGCCTGTGAGTGGGGAGGTTGTGGGTTAGACTCCTGAGCTCTCAGTGGAGTTTGTGTGTTCTCCCTGTGCCTGTGAGTGGGGAGGTTGTGGGTTAGAGTGCAGTGTGCATGTTGAGAAGTGCTTCCATCGTGTGTTTTATATAAAGACACGTGTTTGTCACCTGTCTGTATGAACTCACTCAACCTTCTCTCTGTCTCTCCCCCTCGTTCACCCTCTCTCCCTCTCTCTCTGTCTCTTTCTCCCTAGCTCTCTTCCGCTCTCTCACTTCCTCCTTTCAAATGGTGCACTTGTCTCTGTATCCCTCTCTCCCTCTCTCTTTCTCTCTCACCCTCTCTTTCTCTCTCTCTTCCTCTCAAACAGTGCACTTGTCTCTGTATCCTTCTCCCTCCCTCCCTCTCTTCCTCTCTCTCTCTCCTCCTCTCAGATGGTGCACTTGTCTCTGCGTCCCTTTCTCCCCCTCTTCCTCTCCCTCTCTTCCTCTCTCCCTCTTTATTGTCACTTTCCCTCTCTTCCTCTCTCCCTCTCTTCCTCTTTGTTGTCTCTCTTCCTCTCTCTCACTCTCTCTCACTCTTCCACTTTCCTCTTGTTGTCACTTTCTCCTCTTCTTTGTCTCTCTCACTCTTCCTCTTTGTTGTCACTCTCACTCTCTTCCTCTTCCTCTCTCCCTCTCTTCCTCTTTGTTGTCTCTCCCTCTCTTCCTCCCTCACTCTCTTCCTCTTCCTCCTTGTTGTCTCTCTCTCTCTTCCTCTCCCACTCTTCCTCTCTTCCTCTTCCTCTTCCTCTTTGTTGTCTCTCTTTCTCTTCCTCTCCCTCTCCCTCTCTTCCTCACTCCCTCTTCTCCTCTCTTCCTCTTCCTCTTTGTTGTCTCTCTCTCTTCCTCTCCCTCTCTTCCTCTTTGTTGTCTCTCTCTCTTCCCTCTCCCTCTCTCTTCCTCTCACTCTCTCTCCTCTTTGTTGTCTTTCTCTCTCTCTTCCTCTCTCCCTCTCCTCCTCTCTCCCTCTCTTCTTCTTCCTCTTTGTTGTCTTTCTCTCTCTTCCTCTCTCTCTCTCCCTCTCCTCCTCTCTCTCTCTCTCTTGCTCTCTTCCTCTCCTACTCTCTCCCTCTCCTCTCCTCTCTCCCTCCTCCTTCCCTCTCTCCTCTCTCTCCCTCTCTCCTCTCTCTCTCTCTCTCTCCCTCTCCTCCTCTTCCTCTTTGTTGTCTTTCTTTCTCTCTCTTTTCCTCTCTCCCTCCCCTCCTCTCTCCCCTCCTCCTCTTCCTCTTTGTTGTCTTTCTCTCCCTCTCCTCTCTCCCTCTCCTCCTCTTCCTTTGTTGTCTTTCTCTCTCTCCTCCTCCTCTCTCTCTCTCTCCTCCTCTCTTCCTCCCCTCCTCTCTCTCTCTCTCTCTCTCTCTCTCCTCCCCTCACCCTCTCCTCCTCTCTCTCCTCCTCTCTCTCTCTCCTTCTCTCTCCCTCTCCTCCTCTCTCCCTCTCCTCCTCTTCCTCTTTGTTGTCTTTCTCTCTCTCCTCCTCCTCTCCTCTCCTCCTCCTCTCTCCTCCCCTCCTCCTCTCCTCCTCCTCTCTCCTCTCTCCCTCTCTCTCCTCTCTCTCTCCTCTCTCTCTCTCTCTCTCTCCTCTCTCTCCTCTCTCTCCTCTCTCTCTCCCTCTCCTCCTCTCTCTCTCCTCCTCTCTCTCTCTCTCTCCTCCTCTCTCTCTCTCCTTCTCTCTTCCTCTCCTCCTCTCTTCCTCCCCTCCTCTCTCTCTCTCTCCTCCTCTCTACTTCTCCTCCTCTCTCTCTCTCTCTCTTCTCTCCT
>JAIEZT010000198.1:1095040-1137540 GCA_019594935.1 Periophthalmus modestus | reverse complement strand
GTCATTGTCAAAGCTTTTGTTGTAAAAAAAATAATAATAATAATAATCTATCCTGAATTTGACCGCTCAGCTTTTTCTGAACTGTCCGTCCAAACAAAGCCATCCCTATCTTTTACCATGTGGGCGTAGTCTAATGCTAACTCAAGCTAACTGATGCTAATCTCATGTTCAAAGGCCTTCATGCTGCTCTGATGCTGTGTCTAATGGCAGCAGAATAAACTACATTTCCCATGAGGCTTTGTTGGCGGCACATACTTCCTGACCCCTGGCTTTTAGCGTTAGTTGTCAGAGCTACAGAGAGATGCTAATGGACGATAACCAGTGTGGGAAACATAAAGCTGTTTTTAATCCTATGCTGCATCGTTAAACTACAGTTTATGTACAATTCTGTGTAAAAGTATTCAGAGTGTTCAGAATGCTGTAGTACGATTGGACTGTGTGTCGTAATACATTACAAAATCCATTTGAATGCAGGTATTCAGTATTCTGTAACGAAGTAAATTTTCAAAGTATTCTTCCACTCACTGATGAACACCACCTACAAAGTGGTTTGAACTAGGACGATTAACTTGACTTAAAGAAGGGCTATTATGCAAAATTGACTTTTTGGAGCTTTCTTCCATGTTATAACATTGTTCCCTCTTCAAAAACATACCTGAAGATGCTTTATATGCATTTATGTATGTTTCAGTAATCTAGTGATCTCTTCCGGGCCCTATTCAAACCCTCCTTACGGTCTAAACCAGGACTAAACCAGGACTGAAACCAGGACTAAATCAGGACTAAACCAGAAATAAACCAGGACTAAACCAGAACTAAACCAGAACTAAACCAGGACTGAAACCAGGACTAAATCAGGACTAAACCAGAACTAAACCAGGACTAAACCAGAACTAAACCACATCTAAACCAGGACTAAACCAGATCTACACCAGGACTAAACCAGGACTAAACCAGGACTAAACCAGGACTGAACCAGGACTGAAGTAGTAGGTAGGAGGAGAGTGCTTGGACCCTGGTCATATTGCTAACACATGCTTTGCTAGCTGTTCCATTTGTTAATTAACACTGTACATTTCATCCCTGCTATCTTGCTGTGTTTTCCCATATTTTCCGAGCGCAGTCAGTTTTCTGGTGCCTAGCTTGTTGTAAATCCTCCACTGGGGCATTTTTACACAGTGAGTGGTCATAATAATTGTTGTTTTAGCTCGAGGGAGAGTGGAAAAAGCAGCGGCCATCTTGTATTATTTAGTTGTAAACATTAGCATGTCTGTAGCGGTTTATGACTTGTTCTCAGTAGGTTTCTTTATCTCACGCTGAGTTGGGAAAGGTTAGATTTACAGAAAGTGGTTCAAGATGGCATGTCCCATTAGTAACAATGTCACAGAAATGTACTGGAGCACAAGCATTTTGATCTGACCTGAAACTAACATCTCAATACTTATATTATCGCACTAAAAGAAACAAGTAAAACAGGACTAAACCAGATCTAAACCAGGACTAAACCAGGACTAAACCAGGACTAAAGCAGATCTAAACCAGGACTAAACCAGGACTAAACCAGGACTAAAGCAGATCTAAACCAGGACTAAACCAGATCTAAACCAGGACTAAACCAGGACTAAACCAGGACTAAACCAGGACTAAAGCAGATCTAAACCAGGACTAAACCAGGACTAAACAGGACTAACCAGATCTAAACCAGGACTAAACCAGATCTAAACCAGGACTAAACAGGACTAAACCAGGACTAAACCAGGACTAAACCAGGACTAAAGCAGATCTAAACCAGGACTAACTAAACCAGATCTAAACAGGACTAAACCAGACTAAACCAGGACTAAAGCATCTAAACCAGGACTAAAGCAGATCTAAACCAGGACTACTAAAGCAGATAAACCAGGACTAAAGCAGATCTAAACCAGGACTGAACCGGGACTAAACCGGGACTAAACCAGATGTAAACCAGGACTAAACCAGATCTAAACCAGGACTAAACCAGGACTAAACCAGGACTAAACCAGATCTAAACCAGGACTAAACCAGGACTAAACCAGATGTAAACCAGGACTAAACCAGATCTAAACCAGGACTAAACCAGGACTAAACCAGGACTACCAGAACTAAACCAGGACTTAACCAGGACTAAAACCAAATCTAAACCAGGACTACACACCAGGATTAAACCAAATCTAAACCAGGACTGAAACCAGGACTAAACCAGGACTAAACCAGGACTGAAACCAGGACTAAACCAAATCTAAACCAGAACTAAACCAGTACTAGACCAGGTTTATATCCATTCTTAACTAGGGCTACTAGGTCTTGAACTAAACTAGGAGCAAATCAGGACTAAACCAGGGCTAAAGCAGAACTACACTAGGACTAAACCAAGACTAAACCAGGTCTAAACAAGGATTAAACCAAAGCCATACAAGGGCTAAATCTGAATTAGAACCAATATTTTTTTTTACTGTTTAAAGATAAAAGCCTGTTTTTGTGTTTTCTGTTTAGTTGCATTGAAAAAGGGAATTGTGCCCTTCCTCAGAGCGGGCTTGCATCTCCACAAACTTGATTCTTCTTTGGCCCAGAAATGCTTGTTTCTATGGAAATGTTGTTCCTGTGTCTATTATATTCCACAGTATGATACAAAACGTATCTATGTCCATGGAGAAAGTTCCGAAGTTCTTTATATTTTCTTGGAATCGTGAGGTGACGTACCCAGAAAGTTACACAGCGTTGCTTTAAATATTTGAGTAATTTTTTTTTTACATTGCATATCCACCGCTATATAATATTGATTTTTTTTTTTTTCGTACTGCTTCGCCCATCACTATAAACTTGGACTTAAAGCAGACCCATTGTGCTTGTGTCTCTATAGTTATAATCTGTGACACCAGTGGATCATGTTGTTATAATTTTGAAAAAAAAAAAAAAAAAAAAAATGTCCAGAAACAGGGTCCGCTCACGGCGAGGTACAGGGCAAGAATCAGGACGAGAATCAGGACGAAGATCAGGACAAGGAGCAAGACGGCACGATGAGGTCCCTGGGCGGGTGTCCAGCGGAGCTACATCGGCCCGGATAAAAACAAAGGACATGTGGAGGTCCCTGGACGGAAGACGATGTCCAGCGGAGCCACAACGGTCCAGGGCCGGAGCAGACAGGTCAGGACGGAACCAGGCAGGGAGAGCGGAGAACAGGCAGGTACACAGGGTAGGCAGGTGGGAGAGTGAGTCAGTGTTCTGTCGGCCCCGAGTCTGCTTGGTCCAAAGATGGCCAGGTCGTTCTGTCGTGATGTGGGGTGTGAGGGCGGACCAAAGATGCGGGACTCGGGGCAAGTTTAAGGGTGTTTATTAACAGAACAAGACAAGTGACGGGAGAACATACGAGGAGCTGGGTGCAGGGGTGCAGGTCAGGGTCCAGAGATGCAGGGAACACACGAGACGGGAGCACAGCCGGCAGGACACGGGCAGGACACGGGCAGGACACGGGCAGGACACGGGCAGGAAGCACAGCAGAGACACGAGGACAAGCAGTGATGTGAACACCACGCAGACACACGGTGAAGATCAGACGACCTGGCCAGGAGAGCTGGGTCCTGGCACCTTTTATCCTCCTGCAGGTGTGTTGATTGCGCTGACGGGCTGCAGGTGTGTGTGGGAGGAGCCAGGGCTCCGCCCAGCTCTGGAGTCAGGTGAGGGAGGGGGAGAGGAGACACAGGAGGCAGGAGCAGGCAGGGATCATGACAAATTTACACATTTAAATCACAATATTCATCTAAAACGACTTAATAAAAGAAACAAACATCTACTGACTTCCATGTTAGAAAACTGCAGTGCCCGATTGGAGCTGACGTCGCCATTAATGTCATCACAACAAAGTGCCACATGCTGTCGGCGCCCCCTATGGATAGCTGCACATCACACTAGAACAGAACTTTTTTTCATTTGTACCAAAATGATAAGGCAACACTGCTAAATCCTACAAGTATCATCGATTAAGAAAATAAAACAGGAGAACTTGAATCACTCCAAACACAACTTCAGACGGTCGGTGAGAAGAAACGACTAGAACATGGTTAAAAGTCTGAAAAGTCCATTTTGCAGAATAGGCCTGATTTAAAGTTAAAGCAACACTATGTAACTTTCTGGTGGAGATACGACAAGTTAAAACCATACACTGAAAAATTCTCCAAGGAGATAGGATGCGTTTTATGCCATATGTGTGACATTATAACCAACGGAGCAACGTTTCAGGTTGCCAATCCTACGAGTATTAAGAAAATAAAACTGAAGTTCATACGTCACAGTGGGCGTGTCACAGTGGGCGTGTCACAGTGGGCGTGTCACAGTGGGCGTGTCACAGTGGGCGTGTCACAGTGGGTGCGTATCAGTGGAGGTGAAAATGGGGGTAGATCGTCAAAATGGCGTCTTGAAAATAGTGGATTAAAGATTACTCAAACATGAATCACTCCAAATACAACTTCAGAGACTCAGTGAGAAGAAACAACTAGAGCCTAACGTTTAAAGCTCTGAAAAGTCAGTTTTTCATAATAGGTCAGCTTTCAGAACTTAACCAGTATATTTAAGTTTCCCATGAGCTAAACTATGACTCACTATTCCCCTTTGGTCCCTGCACCTCCAGTTGAGAACCCTTCCTCTGTGAGCAGGAGGTTTTCTGAGGGCAGCAGCCGAGGCCATGTGAAAGTACTGCATTAGCTTCATTCAATTATTCAATACACTGCTTCCATTACGGTGGCCTGCTCGCTCCGCTTGTATCGACTAAAGAAGAAGGGAGAGAGGGGTAGGGAGGACAGAGAGAGAGACGGAGGAGGGGAGGAGGAAGGACGGGAACAGAGGAAGAGGGAAAAGGGAGGATGACAGAAGAAGAGATAAGGGAGAGAAACAAAAAAGAGAGAGGAAGATAAAGATAGAGAAGGGGTTTAGGTAGAAGAGAGATAGGGATGGACTGATAAAGAACAGAGAGAGTAGAGGCAGAGAGAGAGATGGACGGGACAGGGAGGGAGGGGCAGAAGAGAGAGGAGGGGAAGGGTGAGGGTAGGGAGAGAAAAGTTGTATAATGAAGAGAGGGAGGAGAAAACGGAAACTACAGAGAGAGAAGAGATGAGAAAAAAGAAAAAAGTGGCATAAGGAAGAGATGAAAAAGAGAGGGGAGAAAGGGAGGAAGAGGAGAGAAAGAGCAAGGGGGAAAGACAGAAAGAGATGTTTATGCTTTGTCTGCAGTGTTCCATTGTATCGCATTAAACATCATCTCCATGGAGACAAGCAGTTGACACGACCAGGCCAAGTTACAAGTCAGATCTGTGCAGAGGAGAGCCCGCTCTCAATAAGAATGCATATTTTTCAAGGATATTTTTTAACTCATCTGCGTTTCTCCATGGAAATAGGTATGCTCCAAAGTATGACATTAAACTTTCCAGAAAAAGCTATAACATCTTCAAATCCAGTTGGTTTACACCTAAAATGCCTCTGTCTGATCTGAAGGTCTCTACCTAAACCCCAGCACCTGCAGCCTCAGGACTCAGTGCTAGTGCAGCCTCTGCAGCTCAGTGAGTGAATTCTGGAGGTTCTGAGATTTCACGAAAGACCTGTAGATATACTGAGACACACTTGATTCTTTTTCAGGTGTAGTTTGTTTTCCTACCCGACAGTTTTGGACGGCTCGCTAGCAGTCTGCCTCAGAGTGGTCACATGATCTCACTGTGACGTGATTTAAACCGGGAGGAGGGGGCCTTTTTACTCACACACTCCTGGGATACTGTCTTGAAGCTGTCGTCCTGCCTTCCCCAGCAGAAAGACAGCACCAAAACCTGTTTAAATCAGTTGACCACTCCAGGCGTGGTTAACTACCAAACCTTTTTTTTTTTTTTTAATCTCTCACCAAATACTGACTTGATCTTGTGATAAACCACTGTATTTCCAGTCATGGCAACTTCAAAACAAAGTTAGCATGAATGCAACTGCTGTTTCCTGTTGTAGATGCACTGTACTCTTGTAAAAAGATCAAGCGTATATTTCCCGATCATAATGCATCTAACACAGGGGTGGGCAAATGTTTTGACGCATGGGCCACAGTGGGCTCTAAAATTTGACAGGCTTGGCCAGGTTATATGTGTATATATTACATCAGAGATTTGATATGTAACATGTAGCAAAGCATGCCTATGCAAGTCTCATTGTACAAATTGTTTTCCAAATGTATTAATGAAATCAATTATTTATTCAATTTCAGTTAAATAAATACCCTTACCTATTTTACTGTAATTTGGTGACTTTCGGATTAATAAGCCCAAAGGGCCGTGTGTGGCCCTCGGGCCGTAGTTTGCCCATGTTTGATCCAACATGAACCCGGCCCAGTGCATTTCATAAAGAGAGGTTCAAATGCGCCGCAGTGGGCAGACAAAGCTCACAATAAACCAGAAGAAGTTTAGCTTTCACTGTAGATTTAGCTTTAGCATTAGCCTCATCTCACAGCGCCACAAACTTGAAATTACTAAACATCTTATTGTGAAGCACTGAGATAAGCTTTATGACTACCAGTGTGAGTCAGATATGATTTTTATTGTATTATTAAGAAATCATGAGTTATGTTTGAGTGACCTCCTGGACCAGAGCGTGGAAACTCAACTGGGATGGAGGGAGTTGCTCCATAGACCCACTGCAAGGCCCCTACCGAACCGTACTAGAGGAAAAGAGGGTCTAGAATGACTTTAGACAACATGTAAAGTCACATCTCTGCTGTTCTTGTGTGTGTTACAGGTATCAGCAGGTGCCAGTGGTTTTGGCCGGAAACAAAGTGGATTTGGCGGAGGAGAGGGAGGTCTCTGTGGGGGAAGGGCGGGCCTTAGCCGAGGACTGGGGCTGTCCGTTTATGGAAACTTCAGCCAAAAGCAAAACGATGGTAGATGAGCTGTTTGCAGAGATCGTACGACAAATGGACTTCTGCCCCCTGCCTGACCGGAGGAGAGTGTGCTGTCCCAAGTGCAGCCTGCAGTAGCAACACTAAACTAACGGTGCTTTAAATGAGAGACAACCAGAAAGAATTCAGTCCATGAAAGGAGTGGGTTTACATTGAGGACTAAATCAAGACTAAACCGGGACTAAATCGGGACTAAAACCAGGTCAAAACAGGGCTAAACTATAGGATGATCTAGGACAAAATCAGGATTAAACCAGGATTAAATCAGGACTAAACCAGGTCTAAAATAGGATAAACTAGAACTCATCTAGTATTACATTTAGGACTAAACTAGGTCTAAATCAGGTCTAAATCAGTCGATATGACATCACAACAGTGCTTTAAATATGACAAAGGAAAGAATGCAAGATTCAACCTGCGAAATGAGTGTGTTTACATTGAGGACTAAACCAGGACTTAACCAGGGCTTAAGTAGTAGATATGAGGAGAGCGCTGTCCCAGCCTGCAGCAGCAACGCTAAACTAACCAGTGTTTTAAATGAGGTTTACAATGAGGACTAAATCAGACCTAAACCCAGAACTAAAACCAGGTCTAAACAGGGCTAAACTATAGGATTATGTAGGACAAAAGCAGGATTAAATCAGGACTAAAACAGGTTTCAAATAGGATAAACTAGGAATTAGGAAGGACTAAACCAGGACTAAGCCAGCTCTAAACCAGGAGTAAAAAACAGGACTAACCAGGACTAAACTATACAATGAAACTAAGATGAAATCAGGAGTAACCCAAGGCTTAAGTAATTTAACACAATTTTAAACCAGGTCTCTTATCAGAGCTTAACCCTGACTAAATCTGGCTTAAATCAGGAGTTAGATACGTCCAAATACTAAGAAAAAAAGTAGGACTATGTCAGGACTGAACCAAGTCCAAACCAGATCTAAACCAGGTCTTAACCAGAACTAAAACAGGCCCATATACTCAAGCACATAATGGAGTCAGTGGCTGCATTGAGACTTGCACACCTCATAACAATTGGTACTTAACTAGGAGTAAACCTGGAACTAAACCATATTTGAAAAAGCCAAATTAAAAGTGGATTAATCAAATTCTCAATGTAAACACACACAGTGACAGTTAATCCACCTGATTTTTTGACTATTGCATTCTGGGAAATGTAGGGAAAGACACAAGTGGCCAAAATTCAGGTTTTATTTCACAACTCTTTTCTGAACTTTTTTAATTTTACATTAACTTTCGTCTCATTTTTCATTGTCTTCCTTTATTTAATTTATCTTGTTCCCAGAAAAGCAAAACGGTGCCAAAATCAAACCAAGGAGGAATCTGTGCTAAGGTTTTGGGAATATTGCCATGGAGATAATGCAATTCAGCAACTTCTTCAATCTTAATATAGTTCAATGCTGTGCGAAAGTTTTAGGTGGATTTTTGGGTTTAAAACAGGACTAATCCAGGGCTAAACCAGGACTAAACCAAGATTAATCCGGGGCTAAACCAGGACTAAACCAGGACTAAACCAAGATTAATCCGGGGCTAAACCAGGACTAAACCAGGACTAAACCAGGACTAAACTAGGACTAAACCAGGACTAAACCAAGATTAATCCGGGGCTAAACCAGGACTAAACCAGGACTAAATCAGGACTAAACCAGGACTAGACCAGGGCTCAACCAGTTCGAAAATGGGACTAAAGCAGGATTAAACCAGGTCTATATCAGGGCTTAAAAAGGTCTAAATATATTATCAAATAGTGGTTAAATGACAAAGTAAAATTAAGTTAATATGGAGCAAAGCTGGTCTAAACCAGGTCTAGCCTAGGTCTTGAGCAGGACTTATAATAATATCAGGTCTAAACCAAGAGTAAACCAAAGAATTAAACCAAGACAAAATCAGGTCTAAAATGTAATGTAATGTACTACGTCTTAAACAGAACTACATTAAATGCCAGGACTAAACCACAAATAAACCAGGACTGAAACCAGGACTAAACCAGTACTAAACCAGTACTAAACCAGGACTAAACCAGGACTAAGCCAGGACCAAACCAGGACCAAGCCAGGATTAAACTAGGACTAAACCCAAACCAGAAGTCCTGTCAAAGATTTCTAAAGCTTTTGCACTTTTCAGTGTTTTGATTTCTACATTTGGCATAAACAGTTGTGGTGTCACTGTGAGCTGCTGGTCCATGTGCTCGGCCTGTACGAGGCCGAATGATTTTAATGAATGAATGTGTAAGATTACATAAATTGCACCTTTTTGACGTGACCCAAAAATATCAAAAAATGTCCAAACTGCTTGTAGAATCATGGGGGATGAAGTAAAGCATGACAAGGTAAACTGCACTGACACAATCACAAAATGACAAAAAAAAACTAGAGGTATGATTCTGTCCAGGGCCCGTATGAAGCTGTTTTTAGAATCTCTGTCTAATGCTGTTTCCTCGTCACAAACAGACCTGGAGTTGTGTTTTGTTTCATTCACACATTTTTAACACACAGACCCTGCATATTTAGGCTGAGTTCTTCTTTCAAACAGAAAACACTCTTTTTCCACCTTGTGATGTCATGTGGTGATACAGGAAGTGCTCCACTGTGTTTTTAAACTCCAGACACCTTCACTAGAATCATTTGGAGGATTTCAATCCTGGAATTGTCCATTTCTACTGAACTAAAGGTAAAAGGAGATGTTAACTTGAAAACTACCACTGCATAACATCACAAGGTGAAACAGAGCATTTTGAGCTTTGAAGATGAAGACAGACTAATAATAAAGTGTTACTCAAACATGTGTGAATGAAACAAAACACAACTCCAGGTCTGTTTTTGAGGAGATAACAGCGTTAGAACATGGCTCAAAAGCTCACAAGAGTCACTTTTGTGTGATCTAGAACCTTTAAAGTGGAATAGACTGGTCTTTAAAGATGCACTCTGTATTTTTTCTGGTATCTGCAGGGTCTGCCACCTACTTCTTTTCATGGAGATGTTGTGCTGTAGTGCATTGCCTGAAATGTTCTGCAGTTTGGCATTTAAACGTGTATATCTGTCATTCATTTAATTGCAGGTGTTTTTATTGCTCAAAAATACCTTGAAAAACATGCATTTCTACTGATAGTGGCGGCGTCACCTTCTTGTGTCCATGGAGAGAAGTTTGATGCTGTGTTGTGGAACCATTGACTGTATATAACAATAATTCAATAAATGCAAGAGGCAGGTTAAAATCATTACTGTTGAACATTCCAGGCAAAACAATAATCTCCTTGGAGACAAACAGAAATGTTGCATAGTGCACCTTTAAATCTTTCAGTAAGTTTACTCAAAAAGTAAATAATGTGACGGAAGAAAAAATATCTCTCTGGTACTATTATTGTATTAAAGGCACTGTACCTGAGTTTTACTGTCTTAAAAAGGTTTGTTTTAAAGTTGTTAAAAATTAGTCCTCACTGACCTGAAGCCTTCAGAGCATCCTAATTATTCACAATGATGAGTTTATAAGCACTTTTCATAACTTTCAAAGACCAGAGTGGAGTTTTGCCACGACGTTACAGCTAATGACAACTAGCATGCTTACCACACACTACCTGAACGCTTTACAATTAGAAGCAGACAGTAAACAATGGACTTACTTTGACCTCAAGAGCTGCTTCTACAAATATCTGTACTGGGGGAAGACAAGTTTTTCTCAAATACCTGGGAAAATTCAGGCGCAGGGCCTTAAACATATTAGACCACTCGATCTCACTTTTCCAAATCATTTCTTGAAATTCTAATGAAAAGTTCCACAATTTTCATCTCCACAGTTACAGCTGTTTTCAAATGCCTTGTTCATCAAAGTGTTTCTCAATGTCTCTTTATGTCACTTATTCTTGCAAAAAATAAATCTTTATGCACAAAAATGTCTGGAGTTTTTATCATAAATTACACCAGGGACTAAACCAAGATTAAACCAGGACTGAACCAAGACCAACCAGGACTGAACCAAGACCAAACCACAGACTAAACCAAGACTAAACCAAAACTAAACCAAGACTAAACCAGGACTAAATCAAGACTAAACCAAGACTAAATCAAGACTAAACCAAGACTAAACCAGGACTGAACCAAAATTAAACCAAAACTAAACCAAGACTAAACCAACACTAAACCAGGACTGAACCAGGACTAAATGAAGACTAAACCAAAACAAAACTAAACAAAGACTAAACCAGGACTAAACAAGGACCAAGCCAGGACTAAACCAGAGACTAAATCAGGACAAAACCAGTGACTAAACCGAGATTAAACCAGAACTAAACCAGGACAAAACCAGAGACTAAACCAGGATGAAACTAGGACTAATCCAAGATTAAACCAGGACTTAATCAGAACTAAACCAGGACTAAAGCAGAGACTAAACCAGGACTAAACCAAGACAAAACCAGGACTAAAGTAGGACCAAACCAGGACTTAATCAGAACTAAACCAGGACCAAATCAGAACTAAACCAGAGACTAAACCAGGACTAAAGCAGAGACTAAACCAGAGACTAAACCAGAATTAACCAAGAGTAAACCAGGACTAAACCAAGACTGAACCGGGACTGAACCAGAGACTAAACCAGGAATAAATCAGAACTAAACCAGTACTAAAGCAGAGACTAAACCAGGGCTGAACCAAGACTAAATCAACACTATATCAGGCCTAAACAAGGACCAAGCCAGGACTAAACCAGGGACTCAACCAGGACTAAACCAGGACTAAACCAGAACTAAACCAGGACTAAACAAGGACCAAGCTAGGACTAAACCAGGACTAAACCAGGACTAAACCAGAACTAAACCAGGACTAAATCACGACTAAACCAGGACTAAACCAGAGACTAAATCAGAGACTAAAACCAGGACTAAACCAGGACTAATCCAGGACTAAACCAGGACTAAACCAGGACTAAACCAGGACTAAACCAGAACTAAACCAAGACAAATCCAAGACTAAATTAGGACTAAACCAGGACTAAACCAGAGACAAAACCAGGACTAAACCAGGACAAAACTAGGACTTAACTTGGACTAAACGAGGACTAAACCATAGACTAGACTATGAACTAAACTGCGATTAAACTAAGACTCGAGAGACTAAACCAGAAACTAAACTGGAGACAAGACTATGAACTGTATTGAGAGAGTCAAGGGATTAAACCAAGACTAAACCAAGATGAAACCAAGACTAAACCAGGACTAAAGCAGGACTGAACCAGGACTACCCCAAGGACTAAACCAAGACTAAACCAAGAATAAACCAGGACTAAACCAGGACTAAACCCGAGACTAAACCAGGAAAAAACTACGACTAACCCAAGACTAATCCAGAGACCAAACCAGGACAAAACCAAGACTAAACCAGGACTAAACCAGGACAAAACCCCGACTATCCATCCATCCATTTCTTCCTGTTACCCGGTGCCAGGTCACGGGGGCAGCAGTCTAAGCAGGGATTCCCAGACTTCCCTCACCCTAGACACGTCCTCCAGCTCCTCCGGTGGGACCCCAAGGAGTTCCCAGGGACTAAACCAAGACTAACAGGACTAAACCGAGACTAAACCAGGACTAAACCAGGACTAAGCCAGAGAGTAAACCAGGACTAAGCCAGAATTAAACCAGAGACTAAACCAAGATTAAACTAGGACTAAACCAGAACTAAACCAGGACTAAACCATAAACTAAACTATGAACTGAACTGGGATTAATCAAGACTCGAGGGACTACAAATGATTGAAATGTTCATTTGTCAGATTGTCAGTGTGAGTTTGAACATATTAAAAAATCAGAGCCAAGATAAAGATTCTGGATGACAGCCAATCAGAGCGAAGGAGTAAAGAACACATTTGTACTTGTACTTCCCACTTCTCTAATTAAAGCTGACATAGATTTGTATTAATATTCTTTATATGACACTGTGACGCCAGGCTAATGATTTGGATGTGACTTATGTAATGCTGTTTGCTAGCACGCTGGCACTGATGTGAACAATCATTTGAAACAGAAACACAGGCTCATAAAACCGTTTGGTATCTTTCAGAAAATATCTTTGGATTTTAATATTGAACTTGTTTTTGTTGTTTTAAGAAAATATTAAAAAGGACTAAAGCAGAATCAGAATCACTTTTATTGATCCCCGAGGGGAAATTCTCTTAGTTCACAAAAAGCATTTACAAAAAGCAGGTCTAAACCAGGACTAAAACAGGTCTGGACTAGGACTAAACCAGGTCTAAACCAGGACTAATCTAGGGCTAAACTACATGATAAAACTAGGTTGAAATCAGGATTGAACTAGAACTAAACAAGGATTAAACCAGGTCTAAAATTGGATAAACTAAAGGATAAAATCAGGTCCAAATCAGGACTACACCAGGATTAAACCAGAAAAAACACAGTCTAGACCACGACCAAACCAGGACTAAACCAGGTGTAAAGGAGGACTGAACCAGGTCTAGACCAGGTCTACATAAAGTCTTAAACAGGTCTATACATGACTCTTCCAGGACTAAACCAGGTCTAGACCAGGACTAACCCAGGTCTAAATCAGGTCTAAATCAGCTCTAAACCAGGTCTAAAACGAGTCTAAACCAGGACTGAACTCGGTCTACACCAGGACTAAACCAGGTCTAAACCAGTACTAAATCAGAAGTAAAGGAGGACTAAACCAGGTCTAAACCAGGTCTAAACTAGGGCAAAACTATACACTAAAGCTATGTTGAAATCAAGACTGAACTAGAACTAAACCAGGACTTAACCAGGTCTATAATCTATATCACGTCTAAAGCAGGTTTAAAGCAGGTCTATACCAGGACTAAACCACGACTAAACCAGGACCATACAAGGACTAAACTAGGGATAAAGTTTAGGCCTAGTTTAGTCCTGGTATGGTCAATCCTGTAGTCCTGGTATGGCCAATCCAATAGTTCAACCCTGATTTCAATCTAGTTTTACTATATAGTTTAGCCGCTAAACTATATGATAAAACTAGATTGAAATCAGGGTTGAACTAGAACTTAACCAGAATTAAACCAGGTCTAAAATAGGACAAACTAAAGGATGAAATCAGGTCCAAATTAGGACTACACCAGGAATAAACCAGAAAAAAAAACAGGACTAAACCAGGTTTAAACCAGGTCTAAACCAGGTCTAACCTAGGGCGAAACTACACTAAAACCAGGTTGAAATCAGGACTAAACCAGAACTAGAACTAAACCAGGATTAAACCAGTTCTAAATCAGGACTGAACTAGAACTAGACCATGACTAAATCACGTCTAAAATACTGTAAACTATATGATGAAATCAGGTCAACATCAGGACTACACCAGGACCAAACTGGGTCTCAACCATTTTTGAACCAGATCTAAACCGGGTGTAAATCAGGACAACACCAGGTCTGCTTCAGCAATGGTGGTGTTTGATGCGACTGAAAAGATGCACAGTTTTCTGTATTCTGTTTCTGTAGACTCTGAAACAGGGACTTATGGTCCAGGGATTTGTGTCTGTTTTAGTTCTTTGATAGAGTCTCTCAACTCCATTGGTCTCGCAAATGGTCTTTCCTGCTAGAGTACTACTGCAGAAAATCCTAGGGGTCAAACAGACTGGTAGCTGTAGACAGTATATATCTTTTTGTCACAGTTTTTTCCTTCTTGAGACACATGGAATGTGAAGCCGTCTGGCTCTAGATTTAATGAGAGACCTAGACTTCTTTATAGGGGCAATGAATCGGGACTGAGATTCAAATCTTTGGCTCTGTCCGATGGGGGAACGCTTGCATGACATAATTACTGTTGGATGCTACTTTATGTAAACTGATGTTGGACTCAGCTAGCATTTCTTGTGATTACCAGATTTTGACAGCCGACTCTGCAGTGGGAAAAGATGTGAGCCAATCATCAATGTAGAAGTTACGAATGATAACCTCTTTTGCTTTTGAGGTGGAGTTTACGGCTTCAAGGGCAGAACGGTGGAGACACTATATGGCTATAGTTGGCGAGGGACTGTTGCTAAATACATGCACTGTCATCCTGAACACTCCGATGGGTTTCTGTGGGTCATTATCCTCAAACCTGAAAGGCAAAGGGGAAACCCAAGTCTCTTTACACTAAGGTGAGTGCAGGTTTGTCATCAGCTGCGTTCTCTGAAATACCTGACTGCCAATATTCTCTGTTTCTGGCTAAAGAGGATTACACAGACTCACTGAGGTTTGCATTAGCAGTTGTTTTACTTGGACCGTTTTTTTACCTAAATAAGGTTGTCGTATGGGCTGAAAAGAGTATCCTGTCCATTTTGAAGAATGTTTGTTGTTTTAAGCATTTTTTCTTTCAAGACAAACCTCTCCCCCACCCATCTGAGGTGGAGACGCTGAAGTGGTTAATTTCTGAGTCCATTGTGTTGTTCACAAACCTTGTGCACTTGAAGAATGTTTCTCCAAGGAGGAGGAGGATGTCTGTACCTCAACAGCAGGTATTTTGTTTGCAACCGCTTTCAGATGTGTTAGTGAATGGCTACCTCTGGAGATGGGGTTTCTGATCTGTCATCAGGTATCATGTCACGTTCTAGGAGAGCAGACAGGGAGACTGTCCAGCAGTTCAATAATAAACAGCTCTTTGCAAGTCTGCCTGTCACTTCCATGACACCTGCACAAGTTTTTTTGTGTATGTATCTAACAGTCCATTGACTTTGAATATGTTGAAGAACTCAGTTTTTCCTAACAAGCAGTTGCTTTGGTCGTTGAGGAACTGCATACATTTTGACAGTTCTGTTTGGCTGGTCGGCAGGGAACACGTTTGCTACGCATATTTTTGCTAAGCATATTTTAGAGCATGATCTTGAACTGAATGAGTTGCCACAGACCTGTACATTTAGAGGCCACATTAACTGCACCTGTTTCTTTTTGCACCCTGCCATGATCTTTAGTGGCAGCTGGGCTCCCTGGTTTTAGTGGAATGGGTTCTGGATGAAGTCCTGTGGGGTGACTTTTGCTACACTCAACACATTTTCCTTTTTTACTTGGTACAGGCTTTGACCAAGGGGTGAACTGAGGAACATCACTTAAAGCAAATGTTATCCTTTAGAATGCTTTTCATTTCTACTAAGCATTTGCTTTTGAAGAGCCTATGTTGAGGCTTGTGGTGGAGAAGACACTCTCTCTGGATCAGTGTTTTCTTTGTCAGGTACTTTTTGCTTTATCCCTACTGGAATGCGACACATCAGTTTTTCTCATTGAGAGATGTTTGGTATTTTGGCTTAAATGTCTTTTTAGTTTTAATGTTCACTGTATTGGAACCTGTGACACACTTGAAGCTAGGCTCGTTACGGGTCTTAGGTTTCTCATTGTTGAAGTGTACAAAAAATGAGAAACGGATTTATGGGACATACTTATCTTTTTTGTACTTTGAAGCAGCTGTGACCCACCTTTCCTGAAGATGGTAAGGCAGTTAGGATAGGATTATAGGTTAGGATAGGGTTAACACCGTGTGCCGTGTCCAGATGGGAGAGCCCAGGAAGGAATCCATTTGAGTTGGTACCCTCTATTTCTGTGCCCCAGCTCTCTCAAACGTTGGTTCTCCCTGCTTGATATTTTTGGTAAATCTTTGCTTTTCTTAAGCATGGCATGTTGTATTATTAGGTTAATCAGGTTTTGCCCCAAACCTAATCTTTGGCCATGTAACTTTTGATCAAATTTAAGTAAATCTGAGCTGACCATTTCTCTCATGAGATACTTTGCTAAGTCTGTATTATCCGTGGAACTAAAATCAGGACAGGGAATAGTGGGCTGGATGACCACTGAGCTGTTTTGCTGTGTAGGGACTGTGGTTCCTGCTGTATTGGACTAGCAGCTACTTGTGGCAATGGCTGAAAGCCTTGGCTTAGTGAGTGGTCATGAACTCAGTATAGTTTGTTTTATTATTCTTTCTGGTGGGCAGTGGTAGAGGATAAGTTTTAATTGGAACAGATGTATCAGGTAGTTGCTTCTTCTCACATATTTCTGATTGTTGTTGTATGCAGTCGACTGTCCTCTGCTCTGGGTTGAGGGGTGGCATGGTGCCTACTTGGGGCCGTTGTGGGTCTGCACATTCCTGGATAGATGACTCCCAAACTTGAGCCTCAGCTATGGCTGCTCCAACCACTTTCTGTGACTTGAGTATGAGCAGATCTGCATCGAGTCCGGCTTTTTTCAGTTGCACCTTAGTTGCTGTGGTATCTTCTTGATGGAGCTTGTTAGGATGAATGCCTTTTTACTATTCTGCCCTCTCTAGACAACTGTGTAGTTTGGCAGAGAGCTAACAGACTTGAAATGAAGACCATGTTGAATGACGTTGGGTCATGTTTATTGCTCCATTGGTTCAAGTGTTTTACTTTGTAAAACTGTAAAATAAACAGACATAGATACAAGAAATTAAAAAACAAAAAACAGTAGATCACATAAGATGTGACTAACAAATGCTGGCACAGGTTAGCAGTGGCTAAATACTCAAATAAGATAGAATAACAATGTAAAGTCCGCTAGCATAGCTAGCAGCAATTAGCATAGGTAGGAATACAAATGAATTAGCATAGGAATAGTATCAAACGGAAGTCGCATTTGCACAGAACAAGTCAAAATAAAATAAACACATATACATCCTTAAACTCTGATGAAGATATTTCAGCACATTTTTAACACAAACTGCAGCTCCTGCTCATTCCTGCTGAAAGAACATGGCTGCTAGAGCAACGTCCTTTACAAAAACAAAACGTAGCATAACAAGCGCCCACGAGAGGGCAACGTTTCATCACCTGTCCTTACAGGGACAGCACAAGGTCTAAACCAAGACCAGTCCACACAAATGTTTCTGAACCGTTTGCACTTCACAGTGTATTTTATGTTAAATCCATCCATCCATCCATCCATTTTCTTCCGCTTTATCTGGGGCCGGGTCGCGGAGGCAGCAGTTTCAGCGGGGAGGCCCAGACTTCCCTCTTCAAGCACACTTCCTCCAGCTCTTCCGGGAGGATCCCAAGGCGTTCCCAGGCCAGCCGAGAGACATAGCCCCTCCAGCGTGTCCTGGGTCTTCCCCGGGGCCTCCTCCCGGTGGGACGTGCCCAGAACACCTCCCTAGGGAGGCGCACCGGGGGCATCCGGAATAGATGCCCCAGCCACCTCAACTGACTCCTCTCGACGTGGAGGAGCAGCGGCTCTACTTCGAGCTCCTCCCGTGTGAATGTGCTCCTCACTCTATCTCTAAGGGAACGTCCAGCCACCCTGCGGAGGAAACTCTTTTCGGCCGCTTGTCCTTTCGGTCATTACCCAAAGCTCATCACCATAGGTGAGGGTAGGAACATAGATTGACCAGTAAATCGAGAGCGTTGCCTTTCGACTCAGCTCCTTCTTTACTACAGCAGTCCGATACAGCGACAGCATCACTGCAGACGCTGCACCGATCCGCCTGTCAATCTCACGCTCCATCCTTCCCTCACTCGTGAACAGGACTCCGAGATACTTGAACTCCTCCACTTGAGGCAAGGACTCTCCACCCATCTGAAGAGGGCAAGCCACTTTTTTCCAGTTGAGAACCATGGCCTTCGCATTTGGAGGTGCTGATTTTCATCCCAGCTGCTTCACACTTGGCTGCAAACCGCCCCAGTGCCTGTTGCAGGTCCTGGCTCGATGAAGCCATCAGGACAACATCATCTGCAAACAGCAGAGATGAGATTATGTGGTTCCCAAACCAGACCCCCTCCGAGCTCTGGCTGTGCCTAGAAATTCCGATGACAAAGGGCAGCCCTGCCGAAGTCCACATGTGCACATTAAAATATACTATACTCTTATATGAATTTTATGTAGTGATCATTTTAATGAAGTTAATTTTGTGTATTCTGTAAGGAATTTTTGACATAACTATAGACTAGTGAAACCTTTAGATAACTTTTTGTGCCATTTTTGAGAACATTACATATACATTATTAAACATTTTGATCATATTGTTGTTGTTTTAAGAAGGTATTTGAAGACTATTACAACTATACCATACAAATGTATCAATTTTTATTAGAGGTTAAAATGATTTTGATATCATATCATCATTATGTAGTGTATTTTGCTAGTAAGTCAGCACTGACAATGTACTTTCATATCTATAGTTTTGTGTACTTTGTAACATTTTAGTCATGTTTTTCTTTTTATACTTTAGAAAGCATTAGACATTAATTTATATAAATTCATATTTTTTATTAGGGCTTAAAATCTCTTGTTTTTTGATTGTTATTCATTCGCAAAATCAGTCTATTAGCGCCCCCTCCTGCACCATCTCTCACACTGCATCCGGAACCTTTAGCCTCTCGGTTTGTTTCCAGCCGACTCCAAATCTCGTGTAACTCCAGAGTCAGGCATGGCGTCCTTCAACAGCTCCAAGAACAACAACATTTAATCATTTTCTTATTTTTGTTCGTATTCATTGTATTTAATTCAGAATGGCAACAAAGAGCGGGTGCATCTTTATCCAGCGACGTAAGTATGATAGCATTAGCATTAGCATTAGCAACATGTTAGCTGAAATAACTCCACATAACCACAGACAGAATGACAGATAGGTTTTATTGATTTTTTTTTTTTTTTTTTTTAGACAACTATATGAAATAGCCAAAAGTTATCTAGTCTTTTTTCATTTTGATGACTAAACTTCATAAAAAGGGATTAAGGGATTTTTCAATTCTGTGTCCAATATGTACCTACGTTCTGTGTCCAATATGTACCTACGTTTGTAGGTACATATTGGACACAGATTTTTAGTACGTCTGAATGTTTCATTAAATATGTTATGGGATTATACAAATAAATACATGTAATAAAAATCAAAACTAGAAAATTAGATGCCTAGTAACTGTGTAATGGAGTTAAAACATTTTAATAGTAATTGTGTAAATAAATAGTTTAATACAAGAATGAATAACTTAGTCTCATATTATATAGAAAGTCAGTAACACAGTAATATTTTTGGTATTTTTTTATAGGTTTTGCTTCGGTTGCTGCTGCAGTCCGGCCTTCAGCTCCTGAGGTTCGCAGTCACAGAAATGCAGTGTTTTTGAGAGAGCAGAGCCGACAAAGGGCGCTGTTTCCTCGCATTGAGAAGATTGAGGTTTCTATGCAGGGCCCAGGATTGGAGGGAACTCTGTTGATTATGAACAAAGGGATGTCCACTCCTCTCAGCTGTGCCCGACGTAAGTAAAATGTAAATAATTATATATTACAAGCCTGAATAATTTGGGAGAATTGCAATTTTTTATATTTTGTTTGGAGTTTTTTTCATGTATTTCAGCAGAAAGTGTCTTTCCCCTGTACAGGTATATAGGAAAAGCAGCTCTTTAGGCCAAAATAAGTCTGCTGTGTCCTGTCTGTATCTAATTATAAAGTGTTTTATTATCCAAAAATCGAGAAGCATGCAAGACTCTGGTCTCTGAGAGTTGTGAAAAGCCCTTATAAACTCATCATGGTGAATAATTAGGATGCTCAGATGGCATACAGTAAGTGAGGAATAACCATTGCAAACCATTTAAAACGAACTAGTTCTGCTTTTCATATTTTTAAGACAGTAAATATCAGGAGACACAGGGTCATTTAGCTCTCAAAGAGGACATTATTTTACCTCAATAACTGCTTCTTAAAGAGACCTAATGTAGAACATGGCCAACAATTTAAAGTGCTTTATGTGTTGTGTTCCAGATCTGACAGAGTACCATGTGACCTCTTCAGTCTTGGCTCTTGTGGATGGAGAGCTGTGGCCTCTGCACAAACCACTCATGGACTCCTGCTCTCTCAGACTACTCACGTTTAAGGACCACGACCCTACTGCTGTCAACCAGGTAGCTATACTGTTTCAAGAGTTTATAAGAATGTCACTAACGGTTCAGGTTGGTATGTTGTGACATTAGACGCAAACTCATGCAAAGAAAACCCAACTCAAAATCCTGGTAGTTTCTTAAATATTACCAAGAGATCTTATACTAGTTTTGTTCTTTTTTATGAAGACTTTTTGTCCTGTGCATTTTCGACATTGGAGACTATATTTCTCAGTTTTGTTCTTTATCTAATGCCCATGTTCAGTCAGACTATTATCATTATACATTTTGCTAATAAACATGATAATAAGCAGTAATTATGACTATTGAGCTGTAGAAAACAAATCATATGTCACCAATGTGTTTTTTTCAGTTTTAATTTATTTACCTGCAAGCATACATAAAGCGTCTACCTCCTGTCTCTCGTTCAGGCGTTTTGGCGTTCCTGCTCTGCTCTCCTGGGCCAGGTTTTGGAGACGGCCTTTAAAGACGACTTCACTGTGGAGCTGCTCCAGTCTGCAGACGTCCCAGGTGCACACACACATTTCATATTTGACATATTCTAAGAAGATTAAACCGGGACCAAACTAGGACTGAACCAGGACTAGACCAGGTCTAAGCCCTGTGTGAGCCAGGACTACACAAAGACTAAACCAGGGACTATATGTGCATTCAACTTGCATCATAAGTTACTTGCTATAACTATATTATTTATTGAATTAGTAAAATTACTGTGATGAAACTAGACCAGGGACTGGACCAGGGACTGAACTAGCATCTCATTTAGGGACTCAACCAGGGACTAAATCTGGGGCAAACCCACCTGAACTAAAATAACTTAAATTATCTTTTATTTCAGTCACATCTGGAGCTTTTTGCTGTGACGTGGTTCTTGATCCACAGTTGGACTCGTGGGCGCCCTCTCAGGTTTGTAAAAATAATAATTAAATTTGCATCAAAATACAAAATGTTTGTTCTGCTCTCCCATGACAAAGGCCTGAAATCTGATCAGATTATTTAAACATTTTATAGTAGCAAATAACTTTTATTAAGACTTCATTTTCAGTTATTTTATTCTCTAATTTTACTTTTAGAAAGATTAAAGGTTTTTTTTCCTTCATTGATTTATAATACAAAATTTTAAGCATAGTTATTTAAAACAAAAACTAGTCCAATTCTTCCTCCTAAGTCCCACGTCTGCTCTAAACCACACATTTTTACTGACAGAGGATTGGCTGTAGTCTTCTCCATTAAAAAACACCCAAACTGAACACTGAACATTTGAATCTCAGTAATAATAATAATAATAATAATAATAATAATAATAAATAGTAAAAATGATAATAATTATTATTATTATTATTATTACTATTGTAGCTTCAGCTGCTCAGTGACAGACTGACAAAAGTAAATCTGAACTAGTTATCTTGGGACACTTTTGTCAAAACAAGAAAAGAGTGACCTTTACCACTAGAGGTCACTGTGAAACCTAGACATATCCCATTCAATTCCACTGCTCTATTTTCCCTACAGTATTAAAGTTGTGCACAAACAATGTATCTTTTAAGATGCTGTACCTGATTTTTATCATTTTAAATGTGAAAAACAGAATTATTTAATTTTAAACAGTTTGCAGTGATCCAAATTATTTCTCACTCTCATCTTATGCATTCTGGGCATCCTAATTATTCACCGCAACGAGTTTATAAGCACTTTTCACAACTTTCAGACACTAATGCGGAGTTTTACCGTCACACAGTAATGCTGACAACAACTGTCTTTGCCTAAACATTTGTAAAATAAAAGTTATGTTCTTTTCCAACGTTAAAAACAAGAGGATTGTTAAAATGTCTGAATTTAAATATCTTGGGGTCACCTTAGACTCAAACCTAAATTTTAAAAAACATATCAAGAATATGACAAAAACATCAAATGTAGCACGGCTAACTTCAGACATATTAGTCCTTGTCTACACTTGGACTCAGCCAGGACTTTATTTCACTTGTTCTATTGAATCACTGGGGACAGGCTGGGGAAACCACTGTTAGACGTTTAGACCCAGGGGTCCCCAACCTTTTTTGCACCACGGACCAGAATAATGTAGGTTTTATTTTCACGGACCGGCCTTCTATGTGCGGCAGATAAATATGATAAAAATAAGTTAAGTGCATAAAAAATACAATTCATTATACTGCTGAATCAGTGGGAGCCCTGCGCTTGTTTCTTCTTTGCTTCTTGTTCACGTTTGTTCCTTTCAAAAAACTCTAAAGTCTTATCTTTTAATCAAGGGTGCTTAGTCTCCATGAGCCAAAGCAGTTTTGAACGTTTCATTGTCTTGTTCGCTTTTTCCCGCATATTACACAGAGTGGACAGTGCGTGAGACTCACCTGTAGCGACAAAACCATATTTTAAATAGGACTCCTGGTGTTGTCCATTAAATTGATCTTTCTTTTTCTTGGAGATTGTAGGCTCCTCTTCTGGCTCCTCAGTTGGCCTTTTCCCCTTTGTAAAAAAGCTCGCCAAAGACCTTTGTTTTTGGCTCATTTTCACACGCTTGTGGGTCTACGTTTGGGCGACGTGTCTGATACATGATACGTCATCGCGGAGGTCAAGAGCAGATCTAGCACAGATATAATATACTTGCCATTGTATCAAATGTATTTCTTTGGAGATTTATCAGAATTTTCATTATATATCTACGAACAAGGTTATTGTTTGTCATGAGGGACGGGTGAAAGTTACGTTGGGGAAGATGCGGTCACTGATAAATTATTTATTTTTACATTATTACATTTTTTGTGTGGCCCGGTAGCAAATGCGTAATGGACCTTTACCGATCCCCTGCCCGGTGGTTGGGGACCACTGCTTTAGAATCAGTGCATAAACAAGTCTAAAAGATCTTTGATAAAAGCGTCTAATGCTCCATCACTGCGACATCTGGGCAAATTATCATCTTTTGAGTCTTGAAAATTACAGACTCTTCTCCAATCTGTCTGGTTCTCAAGATTTTAAATGTCTTGGCTCCTGGCTGCTTATTTCTTTTTGAGCTATCGTTCTACAAACTCGATCCACAAGAATAGCCTCTCTGCATGACTCTATAAGGTGGCCTTCACTGACAAAGCAGATTGTCCGAAGGTGGATTTTTCCATCACTCCACCTTTGGACAATCTGCTTTGTCAGTGAAGGCCACTACACAGTGGAACATGCTAGCTGACTCCATAAAGTCATGTGTCACAATCAAAGGTTTTAAGATTGAACTAAAAAAGCACTTTAAGAGGACAAAAGCTGTAACCATTCATCTCTTTAGGTTCTTTGCTCCAGTGGTTCTGGCTCTGTATGTATAAATGTGTGTCTCTGTGTGTGTGTGTCTCTGTGTTTAGAAGGGTGTGTTTGTTTCAATACTTATATAGTTTTTGTGTTTCAATCCATTGTCACTTGTTAGTGTTTTATCAAATGTTTGTAGATTGTACTGTTCCAGGGGACTGCAGATGTAATTGAGCCCAAGGCTAAATCTTTTACAATGCATCCAATGGCAATATTTATGTTCTATTTGTACATGGTCCTTTTTAAACAAATACAAAATAATAAAAATAATAGTATGCTAATGCATACTTCCTGATTCCTGGATGATAAAACACTTTATAATTAGATGCAGACAGTACACAGTGGACTTATTCTGACCTCATTAGCTGTTTATACACTATATCTGCACAGGGGGCCAGACACATTTTGCTTAAATACCTGGTACAAAAATCAGTACAGGGCCTATAATTCCTGGTTCAGTTCCTGGAGACATTGAATGATGGGTCAAATGTAGACACCAACAGGAACAACAACCTTATTTGAATTTTTAGTTTGAATAACAACAAATTACTTGGTTTATAAAGAGCCTTACCTATATAAAAATATGGCCCTCATTCTTCCAGCTGTTATTGAGTCATTGTTAAAAATAGACTCCGTTTTACTGCAGGTTGTTGACTTTGTCAGAAAAAATTAAATTCAGTATTTCCACCAACATAATTTTGCAACTGCAAGCAGATTTGAAATGTATGTTTTCAAAATCCAGATTTAGTTTAACCTGAACTTAAGCCTGGATTTAAACCTAGACTATACTAAGTCTAAAGACTAAAAGTGGACTGAAGCTGGATTGAACCTGGACTGAACCTGGATTATATTCTGACTATATTAGGATGAAACTATTCAAAAACTTCACTAAAGCTGGACTAAACCTGGATTATATTATGACTAAACCAGGACTAAACCAGGACTAAACCAGGACTAAACCAGGACTAAACTAGGACTATATTACAACTAAACTAGAGTTAAAATTGGATTAAATAAGGACTAAACCAGAATATAACTAATCCAAGAATCACATGCATTTCAGAACATGTTTGTAGAGGTCTAAACTACAGGGTAAGCAGCTTTTATGCAGAATAAGACCCCCTGGAGACACAGGGACATTTAGCTCCCAAAAAGGACATTCGATTAGCTAAATAATTTGAAATTTACACATTTTAACGTCAAATTTTGATTTCTGCTTGTTTTCTATGCTGGTTAATTTTGCAGTCCTGGTTTTATATAAGGGTTTATTAATTTATAATATAATATAATTATTATTTTTTTATGGGGACATCTGGAGTGTGATCCCACCTCTATCATTAGAATCTGCAGAGGAGGCAGAACAGAGCAGAGAATAACACAGGAGGGTTCTCAAAGTGTGGGGTGCAAACCAGCTTTAGAGGGATAAATATAGATATAGTATAAATATAAATATAGTTTAGACTAAACTGGAAGCAAAACCATGGCCAGTTGGGGACAAAAGTCTCTACTAGGTCTCAACCAGGGCTAAACCAGGGCTAAACCAGGGCTAAACCAGAGCTAAACCAGAGCTAAACTAGGGCTAAACCAGGACTAAACCAGGGCTAAAACAGAGCTAAACCAGTGGTAAACAGGGGCTAAACCAGGGCTAAAACAGAGCTAAACCAGGGTTAAAACAGAGCTAAACCAGGGTTAAAACAGAGCTAAACCAGGGCTAAACCAGGGCTAAAACAGAGCTAAACCAGGGCTAAACCAGGGTTAAAACAGAACTAAACCAGGGCTAAACCAGGGCTAAACCAGAGCTAAACCAGAGCTAAACCAGGGCTAAACCAGGGCTAAACCAGGGCTAAACCAGGGCTAAAACAGAGCTAAACCAGGGTTAAAACAGAGCCAAACCAGGGCTAAAACAGAGCTAAACCAGGGCTAAACCAGGGCTAAAACAGAGCTAAACCAGGGCTAAAACAGAGCTAAACCAGGGTTAAAACAGAGCTAAACCAGGGTTAAAACAGAGCTAAACCAGAGCTAAACCAGGGCTAAACCAGGGTTAAAACAGAGCTAAGCCAGGGTTAAAACAGAGCTAAACCAGGGCTAAACCAGGGTTAAAACAGAGCTAAACCAGGGTTAAAACAGAGCTAAACCAGGGCTAAACCAGGGTTAAAACAGAGCTAAACCAGGGCTAAACCAGCTCTAAACGAGGTATAATCCAGATTTAACAAGGGCTAGTTAGGGACTACACTAGGTTGAAATCAGGTAAACTAGAGCCAGGGGAGTCACAGACTAATCTATAGCTAAACATGGTCTACACCAGGACTAAATTGGGGTCAGTTGTTCTTAAATATGGTTAAACTAAATCGTGGAAACTAAAACTAAACTAGGAAAAGACCAGGACTGTACTAGGACGGTGTTAGGACTAGACCAGGATTAAACAAGGTCTAGCCCAGGACAAAAAGAGGCCAACACTAAACGAGTACTAGACTGAACTTAAATAGGTATAATTGTGACTAAATGTATTTTTCGAGTTGAGGAGGTTATAGAACTCACTGACTGTGCTCCTGTATTGTTTCTGTAGGAGTCGTTGCGTTCACTGACCCGCGGAGCACAGCTGCTTATCCACCAGGACCTGCCCTTTGAGCCTTTGGACGTTTTGCCTTCAGTGGCCCTCGAGGTTTTCTCCCACAGCAAGTAAACGCACCACCGCCCACTCACACACTTTACACTCCACTGACTGAGCAGAAGTGGCAGATTTCCTATTGCTTTTGAATGAACCTAGACCTAAGGGGATACAGTAAGGGTTCTTCAATCAAAGGTCTAAACCCGGACTCAACCCGGACTCAACCCGGACTCAACCCGGACTCAACCCGGACTCAACCCGGACTCAACCCGGACTCAACCCGGACTCAACCCGGACAAAACAAGGCCTTTGAATGAACCTGGATCTAGGGAGACAGAATCAGGGTTATTCAGTTTAAATGCTGTATGTGCTTTGTGGTGGCATTAAATCTGCAGTATTTACCTTTTGTAGTGGAGGGTTTGCCACATGCCTGTTTCCATGGAGATGTTAATTCATATCCAGGAATGTTCCACAGTCTGGCATTAAACTTCTCATCTTATTGTTGTTCAGAAATAACATGGAAAAACATGAATTCTTACTGTATGAAACAGTAAGAAGATCAAGAGATCAGAGATCAAGAGGCAGGCCCGGTCACTTAAAAATATATGTAAGCTTTTTTTTTTGAGCAGTAAAGTCACAAATTGAGTAAATGCAAGATGTGTATAATGCCATGTTTTGCAATATTCTTGTCCCCATGGAGACAAGAAAGTGGAAATTGTGTAGTTTTAATAGATTTTTCACACAGTAATGTGAGTGCTTTCACTCTCTTATTTGCAAGCAAGTGGTGTAACATTTACCTGAAAAGTTACATTTAAATACCAATACTTTAAATGACTTAATTCCCATTGATACTTAATTCCCATTGATACTTTGAAGCTGATGTTGTCAACATTCCTTGGGGGTGCTAGCTGGAGGTACTGCTCTGTCTGAAGCTCTATTACTCAAATTAGACTTTAATCTGAGTTTTGTTTTAACAAAATCTGACCATAAAGCTGATTTGAGCTGTTAAACAAGTGTCTCACACATAAAATTACAGTTACTAGTCCCTAACTCCTAAACTGGACCAATGTATTGTTCCTTTCCATTTTGTATTATTTCTTGAGTTTTTAGATGATCTTAAAACTTCTTTGTCAGTGTTTGCTAATGTGTGCATTGTGTCACCATGGTAACTGTTGAGCATTCCACCTTAGAGATATATGTGGAACACCCCCAGCATGATACCACCGGAAGTATCACTAACATGTTCATCCTGTATCATCTGACATTCTGGATTTAAAAACAAAACAAAATGGCCGCCCTCTGTAACTGAATAGAGTTTGGTTTTGGTTTTGTTTCAGGTATAAACAGGAAGAAGTGGAGAAGATGGCCTCAGAAAACCCCACAGGCACACTTCAACTCTACAGGTGACACCAAAAATTTACATTTACATTAAAGTGCACCTTTAAAGATCAGGACAGAGAACATATTGTATGTTCTATTTGGAGACAAGTTTTGGGATTAGATATTTGAGAGAAGACTAAAATCAGTTAAACTAATCCAAGAGTCCCATGTACTTCAGAACTTGTTTGTTCGGTCTAAACTACAGGGTTAACAGCTTTTACACCGAAAAAGAGCCATTGGAGACACAGGGAGGGCATCTGACACTCAGGGACATTATATTACCTAAAGAACTTGAATCTATGTATTTGATAATGTGACCATTCAAATTAGGATTATTCTTCCATCTCTACTTTAATATAAAGCACGCACACTGACTCATCTCACACATAATACACTTGTTAGATGCTACTGTAAAGGCTCAGAAACAATAAATGTCATGTTTGTGAAAATGCAAGCCCACTCACAGTGAAGTCGCATTTTTTCAGTGCAATATAAAAAAAACTAAATAAAACATGCTTTTATTTTATTGTATTCTTTGGGTAGAAAGTTACATATTATGGCTTTAAATATAAGAAGTAGCAAAAACAAAATATTATTCCAACATATATATAGATAAGTACAAAAATAGAAAAGAAAAAATACAAAAAAAAAAAACAAAATTTAATTCCAGGCATAAACAAAGATAAATAAACAATAAAAACAAATATTAATACATTTTTAGTAGTATTAATTTAGAAAAGGTTTGCCTTTTCACAGACTTAGGTGCATCTTTTGTCTTTTTTGCAGATGTGGGGACCATGTGCTTCTTTCCAGGGGCCCCCTAGTGGCCAGGACCGGTCTGTGCTCTCAGTTTGAAGTGACCGCGCTCCACAGTTTGGGACGCGGGCCGTGGGGTCTCCATCGCAGAGCGCAGGGGCTGTCTCTGCCCACACAGCTTCAGGTAACGGCTATGGGGAAGAAAATACATGTTTATATTCTTTAACAATCAACTAAAACTATCAATTGAGGGAGATTTTGTTGTGGACTAAAACTAGACACAAACTTGACTAAATCTTGACCAAACCTAAAAAGCGTTGTAGGCAAAACAACAAATTGAACATTCTTGCATTCACGCTAGTTGCCTATTACTGCTTTTATATCGAGGGGGAGGACAGTTCTGAATACTCTGGTAAAATATTGCATTGTATAGATTTGCATTATTTCCCATAGATTTCTACAGACTATAGAGGCACAACAAATGTTTAACTTCTTGTTCTTGTATGTTTTTCTCATACAAGTTGTGAAGTATAAATAGCTTTTTTAAGTTTTAACAGTATCATTACTTTTTACGGTTAGGACAACACAAATAGCAAAACAAAGTGTGATTTTGCATTGTTCAGTGTGTTTTTGACAGTATGTGGGGGGAGGGGCCACAAAAGTAAGGCAACTTTATTTGTATAACATGATTGGTACACAGAGTCCTTCAGAATTGCTCTGCAGAATAAGAAAGACAATACACACAAATCAAAACATGAGTAATCATCATGATTAGCATTCAAAGAGAAGAGGCAGAATAAAACCCTTTCAGTCATATACAGCTAAACAGAACCGTTTGGAGCCTGGATTTAAACATTGTCAAAGAAGAGGCCTGTCTCACATCTTCAGGAAGATTGCTCTAGGTTTTAGCTGCACAAAACTGAAATGTTGACTCCCCATGTTTAGTCCTGACTTAGTCCTGACTAGTCCTGACTAGTCCTGACTTAGTCCTGACCTAGTCCTGACCTAGTCCTGACCAAGTCCTGACCAAGTCCTGACCAAGTCCTGACTCTGGGCACCAGCAGGAGGCCAGTCCCTGAGGTCCTCTGAGTGTGAGATAGTTCTTATGGCTCTAACATGTGGGAGCTGTACTTTGGTGTTGGTCCATGGAGAGACTTGTTCACAAGCACAGCTGCTTTAAAGTCTATTCTCTGAGCCACAGGAGCCAGTGCATGATTCATAGTCTCCTTTATTTATTACATGGCTTTGGTCTTGTCTTGTGTCATTGATCTTTCCTGTTTCCTTTCAGGCACATCACACGGTCTGGAATAAGTTGAGGAAAAGAGCAGAAAAACTGGTAAGAAAATCTTAAGTCTGTTAAACCTAATAAACAAATAAGGGAGTGTTCACACTTGGTTTATACTTTGTTTGTCCACTGCATTTGATCCACTCGTCCTTGTTTGGTTCTGGTTTGAGTTCTAATATCGAAGAAGTAAAGACTTACTTCTTAGACTTTGGCCCTGTTTTAATCCTGGTTCAGGTCCTGGTCTAGTCCAGGTTTAATTCTGGATTTAGTCCCAGTTTAGAACCAGTTTAGCTGTGGTGACTGTGCAAGTGTACAATCAAGATGTTAACATATGATTATTTTGGTTTAGTCCTGGTTTCTTTCTTGGTTAAGAGCTGGTTATCTTAGTCCTAGTTTAAACTAGATTTTGTCTTGGTTTAGTCCTGGTTTGGCATTATGAAGTCCAGCGTTAACAGTATTGTCATAATGTAGTCAGTGCACCTGGTTTAATTCTGGTTTGAACCTGGACAAGTCTATTCTTCTATTAGCAATTACTTTTTATCCAAGTCTATTATACAAAACACCCGACCAGAACACACATTTCTAGACTATTTTTTTGATAGCAACAAAATGCGTATTCTGTCCAGTTAGTATTTTAATCTCAAAACTTCTCAAAGTCATTAGTTTAAACTGACCTTGTTTGATATCACTATCTCTGTGTTAAAATTATGACCAATTAATTAAACAACCATAAATCGTAAAAGTCCTGGAAGCGCCCTTGAAAATAATTCCTTAAATAATGAGAACACATCCGCTTTCGTTGTACAAAACCAGCACTTGTTTTAGCCTCGAGTTAGGATTTTAGTATTTTTACCACTTTAGTTTGGCCCCAAATCAAAAAACAAGACACTTGGAAGGACAAACTGCTCTAAAGTATCTATCACTTCCAAAAAATGAAAGTTTTTAAGGGTTTTGGCGATGTTTTCTGCATAAACTGTGGAAATTAAAACTAGGGTGGGAGTTAAATTTGGATGTAGAGCAAGCACACTGCATTATCTGGCAACCGCGCTTGTTTTATTAATAGATAAGCTTAATTTTTGACGTGGTTTGATGATGCATGTGACCTATATTTTCAATTTGTGCTAAAATAGACAATGATGGAGGAAAAGCGTCTATTAAAACGTGTACATGAGGTGGAGGTTAAATAGTAGCACAGTAGTACAGATAAGGATTAGTATTCAGAATAAAGTACATGGGGGCAGGGGAAGACAGGCACTACACAGATCGACGATATTGACTACAGTGAATTTCGTGATCTTTTGGGGATTCTCTACCTAATTTTTACAATCTTAAAAATGTGAAAAACTTACTTACCTTATGTATTCAGAGCATCCTAATTATTCACCACAATGAGTTTATAAGTGCTTTTCACAACCCTGAAAGACCAGAGTTATGGCGTCGCTCTAATGCTAACAACAACTAGCATGCTACTGTGCACTTCCTGATTCTCAAACAGTAAAACGCTTAATAATGAAATGCAGACAACACACTGCAGACTTTGTACTGTCTTGCCCGAGTATAGATGTATTGTATAAGCAGCTCTTGGTGTCAAAAAAGTCTACTGCTAGTTGTTATTGTTGTTGTTTGCTCTGAATGATGTGAAAAGTGCTTATAAACTCATCCCTGTGAATCATTAGGATGCTCTGAATGCATAGGATAAGTGATAAATAATTTTGGACCACTGCAAACCATTTAAAATTAGTTCTGTCTGGTTCTGTTTTTCACATTTTTAAGATCATACAAATGCGCCTTTAACTATTTTTGTTGTTTAAATATTGTGCAGATATATTCTCTCTCTGATATCATAAGTCTAAAGGTGTCCTCCATTTTGTCCCCACCGTGTTGTTACAGCCTGTACTGAGGTAGGTGAAGGACATGTAGACAGGACATTGTAAAAATCTAGAGGACACACATTAGCAAATGACTCTATGGAGAGGACAATATCTAACAGGCTAACGCTAATAAACCACACGATCAATATGGACAATTAAAGGGACAGTGCATCACCTGTATAATGAGCTAATGTATAGTAAGGAATATCTATAGGAAACAAGGAGGAAGCATGTTATATGTGTTTAGTGAGGAATATATTGAATGTTTAGCTTTGGACAATTCCATATCTGCATATCCTAAAACTATGTGCAGTTAGGGCTGAACGATTTGCCAAAATATCTGTGAGTAACTGTGATTTTTTTGGAAAAGCATTGCGATTATGATTTGATTTGCAATTTCTGTTTTAATAATGAGATTCAGTTCAAAGTTCATATTTTAAACACATCCAGAAGAACTGGCAAAAGGACTGAAATCTGAACTGACAAACTAATACAACAATCAGATTTCAGAACATGTTTGTACTGATCTAAACTACATGGTTAGATTTTTATGCACAATGAGACCCAAAGGAGACACAGAGAGGGCATCTGACACACAGAGAGGACACCTGACACACAGAGAGGGCATCTGACACACAGAGAGGGCATCTGACACACAGAGAGGGCATCTGACACACAGAGAGGGCATCTGACACACAGGGAGGGCATCTGACACACAGGGAGGGGCATCTGACACACAGAGAGGACACCTCTGACACACAGAGAGGACATCTGACACACAGGGAGGGCATCTGACACACAGAGAGGGCATCTGACACACAGAGAGAGGCATCTGACACACAGAGAGGACACCTGACACACAGAGAGGGCATCTGACACACAGAGAGGACACCTGACACACAGAGAGGACACCTGACACACAGAGAGGGCATCTGACACACAGGGAGGGCATCTGACACACAGAGAGGACACCTGACACACAGGGGGAGGGCACCTGACACACAGAGAGGGCATCTGACACACAGAGAGGGCACCTGACACACAGAGATCTGACACACAGAGAGGACACCTGTTGTTTGGGAGGGCATCTGACACACAGGGAAATCTGACACACAGGAGGGCATCTGTGACACAGTTGCTAAACTACAGGGTTAGATGTTTTTATGCAGAATAATAAAGGAGATTTTGTTGTTTGTAGAGGAAATAAACAGGGAACATAGGAGCCATTGTGAGGGCATCTGACACACAGGGATATAGGAGGAGTGGGAGGGCATCTGACACACAGGGATATAGGAGGATGGGAGGGCATCTGAGACACGGGGTGGGATGGGATGGGAAGCAATAATAACTTTAACATTATTTTAGCAGACAGTTCATATTCCCTCGAGTGTCTAAGGTCCTGTCTTTAATATAACCCTCGTCCTATCCTCCTCTCCTATCTCCTCGTTTCCTAGTTCCTTGTCTCCTTCGCTGTCTCCTTGAGTTAATAGCTTTGTGATTTGGGAGCGCCGACTCTATCCGTGAGATTGGAATGTTCCCGGACGTTGTTTAATGAAGTTTGAGCTTATTTTTGGTACAATATGTTTTAAAAGACTAAAAGAAAGATGAACAGATTTTAATTTAGGATCAAATGAGCAAAATTGTAATTATTTTAAAGCAGGGTTTTCAAAAGTATTGAAAATCTGGTCCTAATCAATACTAAAGCTAATATCAAAGCTAGATACTCCTTTTTTCACAGATATTGATACTAAAAAAGTCCCTTTCACAGGACAGAAATGAACCTTTCCTGAATATGTTTATAATGATGTGTCTGTATCTTTCGCAAGTATAAGACACATAGGACACCCATGGACCACTGCACACTGAGGGATTACACACATATAACACACATGGAAGAGAACACACAGTGCAAACATTTAATATTGATATGTTAGTATTGTGACAATACTATTTTAAAACCAATTTAGAGTTTCGGCAGTAAGTTGTGTTCACATGACAAGACAACATTAAAATCCCTTTAGTTTAACCTGAAACAGGTCAGAGGTCAGAGGTCAGAGCTCTCAGGTGGACATCTGTGTCACTGTCAGATGCTCATGTGTGGACCTGGTTTATGGTTCATATCTCTGTGATCACTGGACCTGTCCACATGGAACAAAAACTGACGCAAAGTTCAGCATCTTCTCATTCTTCATTATTCAACCCCAAAGATGTGATTGTTGTGAGCTGAAAGGACTTTAAGAGAGAAGA
The DNA here is from genome assembly GCA_019594935.1 of Periophthalmus modestus. Lineage (NCBI taxonomy): Eukaryota > Metazoa > Chordata > Actinopteri > Gobiiformes > Gobiidae > Periophthalmus > Periophthalmus modestus. The sequence continues at coordinate 1,103,281 of JAIEZT010000198.1, read as the reverse complement.
TTAATATGACAAGTTTGTGGAGCCGATCCCAAACTAATAAAGAGGCCGTTCAATATTTGTTGAGCAAAAGTTTGGAGATTTTTTAAAAAACGGTGAATCTCCCACAGAGTTCTCTAGACCCCGCCATCCGTCTGAAATGATTACATCATTAAATTGTAGAACATGAATTGGACCTGTTGTTTATTTATACAATGGTAAAATTGTTCTTTAAATGAGCAGTTTTAATTAGGTCTACTAACTTTTCTCAAGACGGGAATCCGCCACCTGCCTGCTTGTCTCCATGGAGATGTTATCACTTTGTCTGGAGTTTAAACCTATCCATCTCCATGGAAACGAGCAGGTGACTCTATTGGCTCGAGTTACATGTGACCGTTAATGTTTTTGTATGTTATTTTTGAGCAATATTTGAATAAATGCAAGATGGATAAGTTTAAAGTTGCACTTTAGACACCTTCTGGTGAAGGTGAATGAACACTTAAGAGCACTTCTGGATTACCACCCTATGATGTCACAGGGTGAAACCAGGCATTTTGAGTTCTGGAGAGGGAGGCAGACTAAAAGGAAGCAAACAAAAGAATATTCAAACACCTGTACCTGATTTTTACCATCTTAAAAACATGAAACAATAGAACGTGAAACAGAACTTGTTCATTTTAAACAGTTTGCTGTGGTCCAAAGTCATTCCTCACTGACCTTATGCATTCAGAACATCTCAATGATTCACCACGATGAGTTTATAAGTATTTTTCACAACTTTGAGAGACGAGAGTGGAGTTTTGCCGTGGGATAATGCTATCAACAACTAGCATGCTAAACAAACTTACTCCCTGGTTTGAGGGAATAAGAACACAATAATTCTATGCAGACAGTACACAGTGAACTTTTTCACCCTATAGCTACTTTTATGATATATCTGAACTGAGGCAACACATATTTTATTTTATTATAACAAGAAATTATTACAGTCCCTTTTAAAGTAAATATCAAAATTTCTGCTTTTTGTCTGTTACAGGTTGAAATTCCAAATTCTGACCTGAGTCCGTCCCCTTCTCCAGCTCCCAGCCAATAACTGTCAACCAAATACTCATATGTGTTAAAGGTTTGTAATTATGTCATAAATGCACTGTCCCACTGAGCTTCTGCATATACAGTCTGCCATAGACTATAATGTACTGTTTTTTCTGTAAAGTGAAAACTCAACTTTGTGTTTTGTTTAATAAAAAAGCTTAAACTGATTTGTGTATTGGCTTTGTAAGTAATTAGTCATACTCAGATTTTGATGCAAACTATTTGAATCCATTTATTAATATGAGCTGTAGCAGTAGTGGTGGTAGTAGCCGTAGTAGTGGTAGTTGTAGTAGTACTTTTCAGCTCAGTTTGTAGAGTGTTTGTCCACTGATCCACTCTCGACATAAACATAATTGGTTGAGCGGTCTGATCCACTGAGCCACAGGTTGGCGGTGCGATTCCACCTCCCACATTTGATTGCTGTTGTGTCCTTTGGCAACCCACCTCGCCCCCAGTGTCTGTGTGTGTGTGGTATGTGTGTGTGTGTGTGTGTAAGTGTGTGTGTGTGTGTGTGTGTGTGTGTGTGTGTGTGTGGTGTGTGTGTGTGTGTGTGTGAGAGAGTGTAAGTGTGTGTGTGCGTGTGTGTGTGTGTAAGTGTGGTGTGTGTGTGTGTGTGTGTGTGTGTGTGTGTGTGTGTGTGTGTGTGTGTGTGTGTGTGTGTGTGTGTGTGTGTGTGTGTGTCCTGTGGCTCCTTTATGTAAAGAGCTTTGAGCCCTGAAGGTGGAAAAGTGCTGTAAAATGTGAGTGAGTGTTGAATGAACCTTATCTATCTCCATGGAGACAAGTGCTACCCGCCCAATTGCAGGTCAGATCCGTGGAGAGGCTACCACACTCACAGTAAGAATGCATTAAAGAATACATTAGATATGTTTTTCTTTCCAGGCAAAGCAAAAATGTTTCCATGAAGATGAGCAGGTGGCTGACTCCACCAGAAAAGTTACACAGTGCACCTTTAAAGTAGTAGCAGTTAAAATATTTGAGACAGAAACAATGCAGGAATATTTTATATAGTAATAGTAGTATAGTAGTAGTAGTATCAATAGTATAGTAATATTAGAATTACAGGGTAAATGATAATTACCATACTGTTACTACTTACTACTAGTATTGCTACTACATGATGAAGTGTGGCCTCTTGGCAGGAGGCCTGTGAAAAGGGTTTTAATCTCAGTGAGATTCTCCTTAAATAAAGGTTCAATTCTGTTCAAGTTTATTCCTATAACACATTTAAGACAACTTGAGCTGACCAAAGTGCTTCACATAAAAGTCCAAAAACTAATATACAGATAACACAATACATAGGAAAAGAAAAATACTAAGATATCCTGTCTAGCGAGTATTCAATAAAATAGGTTAACATATAAATAAGAAATGTAAATAAAACAACTTCTAAAATGACTCACTGAAAGAAAAGGCCAGAGTTTGAGTTTGTAAAACGTGGCACATCATGAATCTGAGTAATCACTTAATTCCATGAAATTGGAAGTTAAAACCACACTTCAAAATAAACCACGCTTTGGAGATAGATTTATGCTTATGCTGTACTGTGAAAATCATTAAGACAGGTTTGAGGAGATGTTGACAGTAAAGAAAAGTAAAAGTTTTTTAGTGCAATAAACACAAACAAAATGAAAAAAAAAAAAAAAAAAAAAAAACTACAACATGCTTTTATTTTAGTCTATAAAAAGGGGCTATAAAAATTACACACTGTGTCTTTAAATGAGTTAATAGCCCTGTGCTGCCTGCTCTCTGTTCTCATTTTACAATCAAATTTTAATATTTCTCAATCGGCTCGTGTCATTTTACGACCTTTATTTAAACTCTGTGTCAGCGTTTGGGCCGTAACAATCAGCTCCTGTGTGAAAACATGTCACCACTGCACACTACTGTGGACGTGTGTAGCACTGCGTGTACTTTTGTGTACTTTTGCAGCTGTTTTGTCTCTGGTGGAGGGCAGGTGGTGCTATCAGTCACTGGCACTTGTTTTGCACGATTCTTCCCATCATGCAGTGCAGTTTGAAATTTGAGACGACAAATGATCCTAGTGTTGGTTTTGAGAATCAAACTTGAAATACTCAAATACTTTGAAATTTTCGTTTTATTGCCAAAAATACAATCTCTGTACCACATATTGACTCTCCCTCCTCTGTGCCATATATTGAGAACTTTGTATTGTTTTCTTGTAACTTTAAACGTCCTCCTCTGTTGCTGTGGGCACTCTGACCTGATTCATCATTTTTGTAACTTCTCTTACATTTCCTGTAAGACCCGCCCCAGACTCTGCCGCTGTAGTAGTAGTTGTACTTGTATTAGTAGTAGCAGCAGGGGCGTTGGACTGGGAAGGGACCAAGACGGTTTGTGCACAGGGGCCAGAATACAGAGCTGTGTAGTACTGGTAGTAGTAGTAGTAGTAGTAGTAATAACCTAGTTGTGGCACAGTGCACTTGTAGTAGTTGTAGTAGAAGTGTAGCAAGGTTAAAGTATGTGTTGAATATAATCAAAATAGTTTATTGTAAATGATTTTAAAACATTCTGTTAAGTATTACTGGCAGTGGTAGTAACAGCGTTCCTCTGCCTCCTCTGCTGCTGGGAGATTACATCCTGGGGGCAGAAGCATATCACAGTCAGTAGTATTTGTACTACTTCTAGCACTACTGCACTGTAACATTTGTCATTGTTCACATCTTGCAGTGCTAATCCAGAGATATTATAAATGCTTTCTTTCAATGTAACCATCTATTTTTAGATGTATTATTTTATTTTTTACAAATACTATAATACCTCTAGAAAGTCAACATGAAACTTTAAGTGTGTTTTCAGTGCTCCTTCAAACGTGATTAAATTTAAATCGGAGCTAAAGCACTCACAATAATGCATTTGAATAAATTAGTCATGTTTTTGTCCTGGTTTGAGCCAATCGGAGGCGACAGTGGAGAAGACGACACGCTTACAAAGACTTAGAGAGGTGGCAAAATGTCTGTCATCTTTGAAACTCTTTGATTTTAGCGTCACTTTCATTTTAACGGCCAGTTTGATGCAACGTTGATTTGGTTTGTTCTCGTTTAAAGGTGCTGCACCAGGTTTTTTGTGTCCGAAGATGTGAAAAACAAAACTAGTTCATTTTAAACAGTTTGCACTAAAGTTACTCCTCACCGACCTTATACATTCAGAACATCCTAATTACTCACCATGATAAAACTCATCATGGTGAGTAATTAGGATGTAAATAAACACTTTTCAGCTCTCAGAGACCAGAGCAGAGTTTGGATGTTCAAAAGGTAAGTGAGGAAAATCTTTGAGCCACTGCAAACTGTTTTTATATTTTTTAGAGAGTAAAAATCAGGTACAGCGCCTTTGTACGTAGAAATGCATGTTAAAGTTGTACTAAGTAACTTTTCTTGTGTGGGCTCTTCTTCTGTTTGTCACTATGGAGATGTTATTGCTTTGCCTGACACCACCAGGCCAAGTTACAGGTCAGATCTGTGAAAAGGCGACACTGCTCAAAATAAGAACGCATCATTTACAAGCACCAAAAAAATGTATAAGAAAGATAAGTTTAAGATAGATATTAGTTTTAGTATGGATTAGTATCTGAGTTTCGATACTTTTGACAGCCCTGCCCTGTGTACTTGTGTAATGACAGTAAAGACATTCAGATTTGAATACTTTTGTTGTAGAAGTATAAGCACAAAATAAAAACAAACTCATTAAACTTATAGATGAGGAGAGAGCGAGTTAGAGATGAATTATTCAAACGGGCACACCCTGTACTAAAAACAAGATCGGAAAGAAATTCCCAATGGCTTTCCAAGAATATTCCCAGGAGCAAAAACAACGTCTCTATGAAGTAAAAGCACTTTCTATCTACATAAAATAATTCTGAGAAAAGACCAAATGCCTGTTGTGAATATGGTACGTCCCAACTCGGATAAATGATTCAACTAGCAATGTTTTTCCAAAAGCCGAGGTGAGGCAGAGTTTAACCCGAGGTCCGAGCTCTCAGGGGGACGTCTCTGTGTCACTGTCAGATGCTCATGTGTGGACCTGGTTTATGGTTCATATCTCTGTGATCACATGGAACAAAAACTGGCACAAAGTTCAGCATCTTCTCTTTAAATTAACAAAAGTCAAGCACTTTTTTCACCGTCTCTTCATAAAGTGGAGCCATTATCCAGCTGCAGAGACGTGAGAGTCGTCAAAGGACTTTAAACCATGAGATTAATGTGACGAGTTTGTGGAGCTGATCCCAAACACATCGTAAGTTTGGATATTTTGCAGCCTCTGTGGGTGACAGTGTTTCAGGTGCAATAGCAGAATGTTGGTGGTGCAAATCCCACTCCTCTCCAGTCTTTATAATTGTGTCCTCGAGCAAAACATTCCAACCTTTGCCTTTGTAAACGTGTATAAAGCAGGTGGTTGTGGTCAGGCGTGGACTGGTAGCCACACTTCCTGTTGTTCACCCGAGGGCAGCTGTGGCTCCTGAAGCTTATCGTCACGACTCACTGAATGAACAGTGCACTGTAACCTTAAGCTCTTTATTTGTCTTTAAAGGCACTATTGTGTACTTGGGTAAAACATCCTTCAGTGTCGCCGGGTCACAGGACCAGACACCGAGAGGACACGCCTCAAATGTTCCACAGTTTGGCATTACACTTATCTATCTTGCATTTATTTAATGACAGATATTGTATTACTTGATGAACGTGCCTCTGCACAGATCTGACCTGTAACGTGAGCGGGTGGCGTCACTTGTCCCCTAGATTTAATGTCATAACATTCTGTCAGAACAATTAGAGCCTTTTTTCATTTCTGGTTCATAATGATGAAGATTGTCCAAACAGCTCCTTTATTTGACCAGCAGCTGTCGTTTTATTCCATCCACACTAGTCTCTGCTCAGTCTAATAATAACAGCTCATAAATAATGTAGTTCATTTTTTTATTTCCTATTTTTTACATTTAAATTCTCTGCCAAACGCTCCATTTGTCCTTCAATAACATTTTCTTGGCTCTTCTCACGCGCCTGAGCTCTGGACACTGGGCTCTCCTCCCTCCTCTCTCTCCCCTCTTCATCCCTCTATCTGCCCTCCCTCTCCCTCCTCCTCTCCCTCGTCCCCTCCCTCCTCTGTTTCAGCCTATCCTTGTAGCTCACATCTCTAAATAGCGAAGCAAACCTCTCTCGGAGGGAGGAGATCGCTCCTAATCGTCCTACTTGACACCTGCCGCCAATACTACAACCTTTTAACGCGATTTACAACTCAAAACCTCAACAAAAACACATTTAAACCGCTTCATACATTTATTGTTGTATTATTTTGTCGTTTATCCATCATTACGCGTGTCCCCGGCGTGTTCAGCGCGTTTGTCCCCGTCTGAAGCGCCTTTTGGGGGGCTCTCCTGTGAGCTGTTTGGATGCTTCGGAGCGGAGTTGAAGCGAAGTCCGATACGCGAGACGAGACACCGGGGAAGGAGCGCTCCTGCCGGGCTTGAACATGGACGCACCGCGGCTCTGTCTCTCCATTGTGCTGCTCCTGGTCCAATGTGAGTATCCAAGCAAAATGACGCGCCTACTTTAAGGAATTGTGGGCTTAAACTTACACATGTGAACAGATGGAAGTGAAGACGTGAGGATGTGTTTTAGTCCCGGGCTGGGGCGGGTTTGAGCCCTGCACTTGGGCCACTGTGCCGCGTAAAGACGCGTGGATCTGTAAACACAGGCAGGTGTAACTTTGGACTGAGGCTGAGCTCGTGGAGTTTTGAATCGATTTTACAAAATGTCTCTCGTTACCACTTCTGTTGACATGGTTATGACACATCCTAATCTGACCTAATACACAGAACATCAGCTTTGACAGTTCGGACATTGTTCTTTTTTCCTTATACAGAAAGAAGAGCTTTAGGCATGATAATAACAACAACATTATAACCATAATAATGTCATTATAACCATCTGCAGCGAGGACAGTGCATCTGCTTTTATAAAGACTGGACCAAAGTGAAATATTTTCACGCAAATATTCAGTTATAATAGTGTTTTCTCATGAAGTACAGGCCGATTGTTTTCAAATGAACTGGATTTTTGACTTTTTTTCTTTATCAGCAACGTTCCTCTTTTCCTGTCGCCTCTTGTGTTAAAGCAGGATTAAACCAGGACTAAACCAGGACTAAACCAGATCTAACCCAGATCTAAACCGGGACTAAACCAGGACTAAACCAGATCTAAACCGGGACTAAACTAGGACTAAACTAGGACTAAACCAGGACTAAACTAGGACTAAACCAGATCTAAACCAGGACTAAACCAGATCTAAACCAGATCTAAACCGGGACTAAACCAGGACTAAACCAGGTCTCGACCAGTTCCAAACCAGTCTAAACCAGCACTGACATATAAGATAAGATATGCCTTTATTAGTCCCACAGTGGGGAAATTCCAATATGGGATATATCACGACTTAGTCATGGCCCTTACTAAGCTAAGAAGTTTTAACCAAGACTTGCATGGCCCAAACTAGGACTAAACCACGACTAAACTGGGTTTTGTCCATGTTCAAACCAGAACTAAACCAGGTCCAGATCAACTCCAGACCAGTGTAGAACAAACACCAAGTACATCATGACACTGCTCTGGACTTAATGCTGGACTTAACAGTACCAAACCAGAACTAAACCGAGATAAAATCCGGTTCAAACTATGACTAAGTTAACCAGGTCTTAACCAAAAATTAAATGGGACTGAAACCAGGACTAAACCAGGACTAAACCAGAACTAAACCAGGACTAAACCAGGACTAAACCAGAACTATCCAATATCTAAAGCAGGTCTACACTCCTCTCTCCTCTCTCCTCTCTCCTCTCTCCTCTGTTTGTTTTGCGTGGGTAGACCAAGCAGACCCACTGTCCCAGGACCTCCCGAGGACTTGGACACAGGTCTGGTCTGGACTTGGACCAGTTTCAGCACATACGGCAGCTTCAGTGGGCGAGAGGTGCTAAAACACATCGCAGTTTTTGGATTTGAACCAGAAAACAGATCGTGACGAGGTGAAACGGCAGGGAATGTACATTTTGTATTTATTATGTATAAAAGTTGGAGCTAGCAGTTTGTGGGAGGAGGTGCTGGAAGTCAGTAATGTTTTTTCTAAATCACTGTTGTCATGGTACTAAAATTTCAAACT